>JAQGBT010003285.1:0-20161 GCA_034698585.1 Disparrhopalites patrizii | reverse complement strand
ATTACATTAAATTATATAAACACATTAAATTACATTAAATTATATAAACACATTAAATTACATTAAATTATATAAACGGCCTGTATAACGAGACGTCTGACGTTTCTATAGGTATAATAGTTAATTAGTCGAATTAGCGCTTGGAATCTTAAAATTAATGCACCAAATCATTGTAATTGCGCGCATTCCAACACAAGCAATTTATCTGATCCACACTGAACAAATGGACAGGTTTGAATACACCAAGAGAAAATCAAGCAGTTCTCTTTAGAAAGTAAAATATAACAGAAAGTGAAAGGATATTCAAATCTTGATTTCAGGCTATGGGGCTACACCAGAATACAAAAACAATGACGCGTTATGTCGCATTATAGACTATGATCAAACCATGATTTCTGATAGAGAGAAGCATTCATTCCATCTTCCAACCGTCTGCTCAAATCAGGACAAGTTTCTTGACAAGTAATTTTTACAACTTTTGATTTCTTTTTCTCATCAACTGACACTGACAGTACTGACTACTGACGGACACATCTGCTACAACAACCAAAGACGTCGAATGTCTCTAGACTTCAGCACCGGCATTGCTAATACTCCTGCAGTTCTTTTTTGAATAACAATTACGTGTTCTGACAACAGTGATTTGCAGATGGGTTATTTCTGGGTGCCACGACTGGCATATTAAAATACCTGCTTTATCATAAAATAAATCGGCAGTGCCCACATGATTAAGCGGGGCTAAGTAAGAATTTCCTGGTGAATAATACATGCGGAATCTTACATCTGAATACTAAATATAAATAAATAAATACAAATACTTATTAAATGAGTTCTTCCTGGAAGCATCTGTGGCAGCTACATGCCGGCACGATAAAAATATATTAATACCAAAGGTAATTAATGGCTTATTTCAAAGAGTAGTTAACTTTAATTTTCTGTGACAATGTAATCATAATAAATTCTAATACTAAATGCTTTCATGAATTAACATCCTTGTAGTTTTACCATTGTATTTTTGATTACCATATATGCGGTAACCATCAACTGTGAATGAGAAATGTGCCTGGAATTTAAGCAATTAATATGAACGTGAATTCATTGGAATTATTAGATGAGCAGAAGTCAAAAACTTTTAATGTACATACATACATACAAGAAAATCCTCCCTGGAATACGCAACACGGTTGTAAACAGTGATAATTGTTAATGTATTTTTTGTAGAAGGAATAACTTCTGAATTTTTCCAGACCTTCAAAGTACTCAATTGTGTACCTTACACGTACTTACGTAATCAAAATATTTTTAAGTGCCGCATCTGCACGTCTACATGACCTGAGGCTAAAGCAAAACAGACTTAACGAATGGAGGAATACTGTCACAAGGAGACTGGTACAATGGTACAAAATGGCTGTCATCCCTGCAGTAAATATGTACATACATACATGTCAATTCCAGTGAAATTCGAATAATAAACAATATTATTTTGCCGAAAGCAAACTGAATTGTCAGAAATTGTTTTCATCGAATTTACACATTTTAAATTTGTTGTAATAATGCGGCTTGTCGTTCCTTGAATCCACATGAATGATGAATGTAGTATGTAAGCAAGGAAGTAAATCTTTCCTATGAGCCCCAAGCACAGGGCAAACTGGCAAAAAATAAAATCCGCTTGCCATTCTCATCCTAAAATTCCTGGAAAACATTTAAAGGTCGCACAATCGGTAATCTCATAACCCCCCCTTTAGGATTATATAAATATTAAATATAATTGTCCCTCTCACAACTGTAGAAAACGCTGGCCTGCACTACGTATATGATTTCTGGAAGTCCTGTATGTACATACACGATGCACGCCAGCATTTTTACTGGAACTGCGACACTCGACATACTTGTGAGAATTTATCCACAACTGCTGGTTTTTAGCCTTACAGTTGGTAATTAATTGTATGTACAATATAACGCTAGTGACAGGTAGTTAATTATTTGCATTTGCAACATCATAAAAGAAACATTCCTGGAAATTTGCGCAAAATGAATGCGATCGTTCACACGAACAATTCCATAGCTACAGTGGCAGAAAAATATTCGACAAGCACAGGTAAAGTCAACTCAAGGTGAGATTTCAAGGTGCCTTCTGATTCTAAATCCCATGAAATTAATATACGATGACGTGAATAATTGGAAAATACACTTAAGGTAAGTACATTATGATACACAACTTTCATGGTTGATTCTTAACAAATGTAATACTCAACAAACAATATTCTCACACGAGATGGTTCAGTCTTCTTCTCTTCTTAGCAATTTCTGGTGGATCTCGGGTGCTTATTTACATACACATCTATTTTTAAAAAAATAACTCTTCAGCACAATTGGGGAACACAATTGTACTGAATCATGTCTGACGTCAAAGTTGACCATTTCACAAAACACAACTAGCCTACAGCCACAAGAATACATCCAGTCCTTGGATGTCTACGTCTGCATATTCCGTATAGGAGTTACGAGAACTGGAAAAATAACAAATGCTTATAAAAAGCAGAAGTTAATTTTAAGACTTTGTCATTAAAAAAAAATCAAGTCTTGGTAGGAGATCAAAATATGCTAAAAACAACTTTATATCATACCCTGCACCTGCTGGTTTTTGTACGTAAGTACATGTGAAAAATAATCATGTCACTTGACTACCTGTCCATAATTATTCCTGTCCGAGACATGTACTTGAGGCGAGGTCAGGTGACATCATGATAAATATTAATAAGTGCCTCCATCCACACTTTTACTTGATGGTACAACAAATCTCGAAGTTTCCTTTCAATTAATGACCATAACGTTGGAATACACCCCAACATCCTGTAGAGTCGAGGAAAATGAAGACAAGAATAACTCGGTAATTGCTGCACCTTAAAATGTCCCAACACAAAAAGTGTCAGCCTCCATAGCCTCTATTGCTAAACAGGGGAAACCAGAAATATCTGGCTGTTACAAGACAATTCTGTTGCACAAAGGAAATAGATAAATACCATATTATTTACTCACTCCACATATTTGATTCTACTTTCCATTCCACCCTTTAGGTGAATATATATGTATTCAATCTATAGGAGACAGCAGGGAGGAGGAAAACACGAGGATAAAAATAATAACTGCGATCATCAACACAAGGAACATGGTGTCCCATAAACATAATTTGGTATTAATCGAACTCGGTAATTTGATTTACGAATAAAAAGATACGGAGTTAACATTTTGTATAAGGAGTTATTATCTGCTCATATTGTTGCCTTTCATTTAGGTACTTACATAGAATAGGAACTACAATTAATTATAGCCGTGACGTCTGTGACTTTTAGTCCTAAGCGACAACAAACATGTATGTATGTGTATGTAGTATGTATATGTATAGCATGTCACAAAAACTTAATCATTGAATACCAACTGACATACAAAAGACAAAAATATAATGCTAATCATATAGGCTTATAGATATTATTCATATTATATTACATTTAAAGGAGAAGCTAAAACAGCCACAGAAGCTGTAGTGACAGTCACATTGTCACATATGTAAGATATACATACATTGTATAGTGATTGTAGTTTGTAGTACTTACAGTATCACGAGCAACTCATGATCGATACTCGAGTTCAATAAAGTGTGCAAATAAAATGTAATACTCATGATAAATGATCACTTGTTTTGAATCACTTGAACAAATTGAAACCTATATACATATGTATATACTTATACAGAATAAAAAAACTGTACACTTGAAAAGTGTTGTTGTAAAAAAAAATCCAGGCGGGAGATGGGTCCAATGGTGAAGTGGCTGGGGATAAACAATTCCAGCATGATTTTATCTGAGAACGTTCGGATAAAAGAATATTCTGGTGACAATTTCCCAGGCTGTTGAAGGAGATCAGCTGAAGGAGAAAAGTAAACACGTAATATCTGTACAATTGGGTGGAGAAGGCATGTCGACAGGGAGAGCATACTGATGATTGTTGTGTCCAATGTACAGCTGTATATCTACACGATAAAGTAGCAATGGGACCGGCATGTGCGGGGTACAACGAGAGAGAAATCGAACTGATAAATCTGTAAGCATACACGTGACCTCAATCTTAAATGTTTCAGTTTACCTTGAGAGGTGTGACTTTATATTGATTGTTACTTATTAGCTCCATACACCAGGCGGGCCTCCACACATCTCAAATCATAAGGCATTACTCTAGGCTATTGCTTGCTGAAACGTCTTTCCTTTTATAACTCTTTTAAATTAAAAAGCACCTATACAAATACATATGATGTGGAGTACAGGAGCACCTTAAAATCAACTTCCCTGACGCTTCATAGCTTTACAATTTACATACACTCTAGAAACTCCTTCCAAGTAATAACTAATATAACACTCAAATGCTATTCTACAACCCCTCAGTGAAAAGTTTTATGTTACTGATTCACGAGGTACTTACTCATTTACTGACAATATTACAATTCCAATATATGTACATAAATATGTAAGTAATTTTTCTAACTTCTACCGCATGGAAACATGTATTTGCTGTTTGCCAAGCCTGTATGGTTAACTCAACTACCGCTATCATTAAATGTTCTAGAAGAACTAAAAGGCTGTAATTGCATATACCGATATACTCACTAAGCGTCAAGTGTAACCTTGCTCGGCCAGTACCATAGGCTTTTGAAGCACTCTCGTGACGGATTCTTGACGATTATGAGAGTCTGCCGATCTTTGGGATATGTACTTACAACTTTTTAGCTAAAGCTATTTGCTATTATCCGTTCACAGTCAGTCATCTTCCATCTGGCCACTGAGTTGTGTGGTTGTGTCTGCGGCTTCCAATCAGTCAAAAATTCTGAAGGCCAATTTGTAAACAAATTTTTTTGTCAAACTTCTTATTGTGGTAAGTAAATTTTCTTCTTTCCAAGATTCTTTTAAAAACACAACTATGAAACTGTTGGGTATGTACGACTTCTACTTCCTGCTTTTCGGCAATAATTATGTCTATAGCTAGTGGCATTTACCAACCATTCAAACTAAAAGAGTTATCGAGGAACAGTTTAATGGATAGATAGATTAGAATTAGAAGTATTTATCACGCAATTTTGATTTTCCTTTGGTGATTAGGGTGAAGCTTGTTTAAATTACAGGAGAATAAGAGCAAAATATTTGACACAAAACAGCAATATATCTAAGATCTGTTTTTCGAGCAACAGGTGACTATAATTCCGGCATGTGACTAAAAACAAGTGTTTGATTTGATCAATTTCACCTGCTTCACTCCATACTTGGCGGCTTTCCCGCAAAGGATTATTTTGTGCAGGTACAAGCAAAATCATCAGTAAAAAAAAGACGTTTTGGAGTATATAAGTATTCAGTTATTCAGTATACAGATAATGATCGTGATGCTCGATGGTATAGAAATCCTCTCACATGCGTCACTTTCGCCTATACAGTAGAAACAATTAAAAAAAGAAAAGTATGAAAGTATAAGTTGTTCCAAACAAGCAAAATATATTGACAATTCAAACAACAGGTAACTGATTACTTAACGTCAAAAGAGCAGGTTACTTTGCACAAATGTGTCCTTTCTTGAACGACTGAATCATGGCTTGAATTGACGTCATCAGTAATTCACCATTTTAATTGTTACGACCTGAAAAGACTAAAATATACACAACAAAATACAAAAAAAAAAGGTTCAAACCATGCCATAAACCGCAAATCGCTGGCAAGTAAATAGGACAATACCATAGACTTTTTAATATTACCAAAGACTTTTTTCTAATTCCTTACCGGCGCCAACGTGACCTTTCTGACTTTTATGCTCTTTAAACACGAAGTCAACCACAATTTGCCATACAATACCATAAAATTTCATTAAGCTTGCGGTTTCCAAATTCAAGCAAAATAAAAATCACGCAACCCTTACCGTTAGCACTTCAGCTTTTAATTCATAAAAACTGCTGTCATTTGATGAATACAAATACCTACCTTCTACACACGCAAAACCTTGTCAAAACATTTAAGGTTCCGTTAATGTTCAGTTAAAACCTGTTGATTCGCCTACTAAGCTGCGATTAACAGCATCAAACAAGAGTTACAGGCACAGGGACATTTAATCTATTCGAACAATTTAATAATTCTTAACGATTCCTGAAATGCACAAAATGATTGCACAACAACCGTAAGTTCATTCCAATGAACACTTTTAACAGCCATCGTTATTAGTTATTAAGTTATTACTTATTACCAGTGCAATTTTGTTACTTCCCGTATTCTGTATTATGTATTATCAGTTCAATTATACCAATTTACAGCACTTAACAGTTAACTAAGCAACTAAACCACCGAAATAGGATAATAGTATACATACCATACACCTACAAATAAATGTAAGGTAGAAAAAGTAGAATAATTAGTAAAAATTTACATTTTACTCGGTGTATCAAGTTTTCGGAAAGTTGGAAATAAAATTGCGTGAAAAATGTAAAGCAGGATCAGTTTCCCTTTTATTCTGTTAAAGTGTCGACAGCGCACGAGATTAAAGATCAGATTCGATTTATCGCAAGGCAAAAAGCACGAGATCCTGAGCGGGCGGCATTGTGTAGATTTTTTTTTTTTTGCAGGATAAACGTTAAGTTTAGGTTTTAGGTCGATCGTTCGGTTGGTATATTTTGATTTGACGTAGAGAAAATATGTATGTATTTGTATAACAAATATAGGTTGTTGAAGGTTGAACTGAAAAGAAATTTTTTCCCATGTTCTATTTTCGTCCTTTCAGTAAAACTCCAAGAACCGTTTCCTCTCGTGCTCCCTGTGAAATTATTTCTTTCGAATCCTGTCAGTACACATTTTAGTGATAATTCTAGTCTATTGAGCATTTTTAGGATTTTACTATTTATCCTGTATAGTATTTATCCGAAACGTGAATTAGTAAATGTGATAGAGAAAAAGCGGGTTTTTTTTTAGTAGTAATAGCTGCTCGGAATCTCAAAGAATTTTGTTCTTGACTCTTTGGCAGTTTCACTGGCTTATTCAAACTGAGAAATCAAATCATCGCCAAAATGCCCTGCCCATTTGTAACCCGCTTTCCGGGATCTTTCATCCGAAATCATGGAGGGTCCTTATTGAAAATGTACGGAAATCAGTGTCCAGTCTTGAGTCGTGCTATGGCATCCATGCCAGTAAACCACAGTGAGAACGATTTTTGTTTTGTTTTGGTGTCTACAGAATTTTTACACGTTCTGATGTAATAATTGTTGATGTTTTGGTTATTAAATCTATATTCTTTACTTTTACTTGCAGCTACCGTTAGTGATGAAGGTAGTGTGGAAAAGTGTCCTTTCTTGAGCACTGCTGGAGTGAAGGAGGCAAGTCCGGAAGTTCAGCAGGATGTGATTGAATTGAAACAAAGTTCGGATAAAGGCTTTCAGTACGAGAGCTTTTTCCGTAACCAAATTTTGAAGAAGAAAAATGATCATTCGTACCGAATTTTTAAGAAAGTTAGCCGGATGGCCAATAACTTTCCCAGTGCTCATGAGTACAGCTGGGGCAAACGTCCCATTACTGTCTGGTGCTCCAATGACTACCTTGGAATGTCGTGTCATCCACGAGTCAAGGAAGCTGTCATGTAATTATTTTCTAACATTTTCTGTCAGAGATGAATTTGAATATTTAAAAAAATCGTAAAAATAATTCAGTTCCAGTATATGACTATAGGGTTGTTCTTAAATCTTGCAGGGAAGCACTTGATAATCATGGAGCTGGAGCCGGGGGAACTCGAAACATTTCTGGGAACACTTTGTTCCACGAAGCACTGGAAGCAGAACTGGCCTCACTTCATCAAAAGCCTTCTGCATTGTTATTTACTTCGTGCTTTGTTGCGAATGATTCTACCCTGTACACTCTTGCCAAATTGTTACCAGGTTGGTATTGTTTTAGCCGTGGTTTGTATTTTGAAATTAAAAAAAAATTAAAAATTATTCTGTTGGTATCTTGCATGTGCGTATGTACATATGTGTATACTTATTATTGTTGCAGGGTGTCACATTTTCTCGGACGCTGGAAATCATGCTTCCATGATTCAGGGAATTCGAAACAGTGGTGTTCCAAAACACATTTTTCGACATAATGATCCTGAACATTTGGAAGAGCTGCTGAAGAAAGTGGATCCAAAAGTTCCCAAAATTGTGGCCTTTGAAACCGTCCATTCCATGACTGGTGCTGTTTGCCCTCTCAAAGAACTGTGTGATGTTACACATAAATACGGTGGTCTAACTTACATCGATGAAGTGCATGCGGTCGGATTATATGGGGATCAAGGTGCTGGCATTGGGGAAAGAGAGGGTCTTCTCGACGAAATGGACATTGTTTCGGGAACTTTAGGTAATTACTAAATTTCAAGTGTCACGTATCACTTTTGTTGGTTGCCCATTTGCCCATGTGACGCATTTAAGCATGCGTGATTTTTCCCGGAAGTCAATGGAAGGGGCATATAGAAGTACTAATCTGATTGCTAAATGTTATCATGGCTGTTTTATGTTTTTTATAGGCAAGGCTTTTGGAAACATCGGAGGGTACATCGCTGGAAGTGCTTCGCTTGTGGACATGATCCGTAGCTACGCAGCAGGGTTTATATTTACAACATCATTGCCCCCTACCGTCCTCTGTGGAGCGTTAGCTTCCATTCGAATACTAAGATCCGACGAGGGTAGAGAGTTGCGCGCTCGACATCAATGGAACGTACAATACTTGCGCAGAAATCTCATGGAAGCTGGGATTTCCGTGGAACACACTCCATCTCATATCATTCCTGTTTTTGTAAGACCTTTGTTACTTTCTTGTTCCAGCTGCAATATTCATTGTGCATGCATAATACATACATTCAATTACTTTTTCGTATATATTTTGCATTATTTACACCCTACCGGTTTTTGTGCTGCTTCCATAGATCGGAGATCCTTCATTGAGCAGCCAATTGTCGGATGAACTTCTGAAACGGAAAGGACACTACGTGCAAGCAATTAACTACCCCACTGTTCCACGCGGTGAAGAAAAACTTCGGATAGCACCCACCCCGCATCACACTGTGGAAATGATGGATCGATTCATTGCTGATCTGGCGAAAGTTTGGATCGAAATGGGCATCCCGTTGCGTGACCGACCTTGTTCTAATGTATGTTGCATATTTATTGCATATACTTAATACTTATTACTTATACTTGATGTTTCAGTACTTCGTGTATAAAACATTTTTTGTAATGTAATTTTAATCCATGTTATATAGGAATGTACCTATTGCAAACGGCCCGTGTTGTTCGAACAACTGGAAGCTCGAACTCGTACCTTGGATCTTGTCTTCCAAAGCTGCAACATACCAAACTGTCCCCAAATCGCTGTATCTGCCTGATTTCTTATACAAACGTTAGCCTTCGAGGCTAATTAAAATAATTCGCAATCAGTATACATTCGCAACCTCTATACCGTCTCAAAAAAGCTCAATAAAATTGGAACATTTGCATCTTTTCTTTTACTAAAATCAAAATGTTATGACTGGTATAACTTTTTTCCTGAAATATACTAATACACTCACCATTCCATCTAGTTGCTGTTGTAACTGTTAATCTTAGAAAATCATGACGTCAGTAGTCCTGTTCCTAGAAAACATCTTTATTGATTGTCGCTCCTGTTGTATCAGTAAGTGTAAATGATCACACATAATTATTCAAATCTTCAATCTCTTCCATGACGTACCGTAGTAACTTGGGAAATTCCGAAAGGGCTAAAGATCATTGCCATATCAATGTGTGGGCATTGTGACATAGAATCTCTCTCCAAATTTGCGTTAATCAGTCCCTCAGTACACCCAGTAAAAATTTATTTCCCCGGACAGCATTTTGACAATAGAGAATACGACCGTAATGTTCTTTATTTAACCGGTGTATTTAATTTGGAAAATATTCTTATTAAAGAAATGTGTAAATACAGATAATATGTACTGCCTCCGAAATCAGAAGGTTTTACTCAGCATCTAGAATATACGACGGTCAAGTACATTCTAGCGTCGCCACCGGGCTCCCCCCCCCCCAAATGATAAATTCCACACTTGACAAATTTTTGGCTGAACACTTCTATTATTCGTGTGCTCAAATATTTTTAAACATGTCCAAGAAGCAGCAATTTTTATTTCAGCAATAATTTTTCCAGGTAATTCGAAGTGTCAAAAATAAATTCTTCTGAAACAGGCTAAATCTGCAGTGGATTACATCTTTACAAATGGCTGATTCAATTCAAAACGTTTTAATTCGAATAATTTGTTTTGACTTGACAAACAAATACACGGAAAGAATAAATTTTTTCATCATGTTGACAAAACTTTTACAATCTCCAATCTTATTCTGCATTAAAACTGGCTAGAATTTTTCTTTATTGCTCAACCATGCGACCAAATGCTGCGACCCAAAGTGTGGGAAATTTGAATATTCACGGATTAAAATGAGAAGACTAAAAAACCAAGACAACGAAGAAAACAGAGACACGATAAAAATAAAGAAAAGACTCGTCTCACTTGTTTGACCACAAAGACAAATGTGACCCGAACACCCCGATCGACGTAAAGTAAAAAGGTCAACGTGCTGTACAATAATTGCAGATGTGAGGTTATAGCCTCTGTTAACGAGTTAAAGTCAAAGCCGACGTCCAAAGGTCAAGCGAGAACGTGAAGCACGAAGGTAATTATTGTTGTCTTTTATTAAATTCTAAGTAAATCCATGTAAATACAAATACTCAAAATGCTGCTGTCCGAATCTCAATTCGCCATGTTAATGTAATAAAAAATGATTGAACCAATTGTTTGACCCATGATTAAATTTTTAATGAGCTGATTAATTAAAATATTTTCTTGCAGGCACAGAAACAGAATTAAGCACTTATCTCCTGCTGCAATGACTGTATGCTAGTCTGCTGGGCATTTCGTGGGTGACCAACAGGCCAACTGACTTATACTGATACTAACGAACAATATAAGATTTGAGAATGTTAGAAAAACTGTAAGAAATTCCAAAAACAAATTGCCGAAAACCTGCGAATATAATTATAAAATACTCACGTGCGCACGTTTGATTTCACCGGGGACAATCTTGGGGTTGAATATGCACTGTGGTGGACAGTTACTTCGCCGGTGTCCTTCGTTGAGAGTTTTTGTTAATAAATATTCTTCGTCAGAATCACTCCCCAAAGAGGCTCGGGTGGTGATTTGCGGCACAGGGATTGTGGGCAATTCGGTAGCTTATCACTTGGTTCAGAATGGATGGAATGACGTAGTTCTACTAGAGCAAGAAGGTCAAATTGGGAGAGGAACTTCATTATTTGGATCAGGAACGTTAGCACTTTTAAAGCCTGTACCTGAACAGCGGATCATTGCAAAAAGCATAGCATTGTATAAGAAATTGGAAGCTGAGGGATATCACATTGGGTTGGAACAATGTGGGAGTTTGTACTTGGCCCAAAACCGAGAGCGGATGGTCTTACTTCGACGACGAGTTGCCCTCAATCAGCCTCAAGGTCTGCAATGCAAGGTAAGTATTAAGTTTATGGTTGTACTTGACTTACCAAAGGTGCCCTATTGCAGTAGTATGTAAGTAATACTTATTATTGAAACTTAAAACTTGTTACATTTAGATTGAAATAATTATTCGTATTGATGTCATGTAGGTTCTTGGACCGACAGAGTTATCCCAACATCATCCGCTCCTCCATGTTAATGACCTACAAGGCGGAGTTTTCGTTGCAGATGACTCTGTTGCCGACCCAGCTTTGGTTTGTGATATACTGGCACTTTTGGCGGAACAAGGTGGAGCTAAATACATTAAACATTGTAGGTTTAAACGTCTTCTCACCGAAAATGCTCGTGTTTCGGCTGTCGAAACCTCTATGGGTGTCATCAAATGTCAGTATTTTGTCAACTGCGCTGGAATGGTATGTTTTATAAACTGTGTTTAATGTATGTGTAATAGTCTTGTACTTATAAGGTTTTTAAATAATGATCATCTCATTTACATATTATATGTATTAATTATGTAGTATGCTATTGGAAAAATATATTTTGCGTGAGTAGCTGATTGTAAGTGATGAGTACTAAAATACACTAGGTATACATGTACTAAAATTTATTTTATCAAAAATCCCTGATAGTGGGCTTGGGACCTTGGCCAACGAACGGTGCCCAGAGTACGCATACCCGTTCATCCAGCGGAACACTTTTACCTGAAGACACACCCAGTGGATGCGCATTTGCCATCTAGCCTTCCCACCATAAGAGATTACGACTCCAACATCTACATTAGGAAATGGCAGGGCAATTCCTTCCTTATTGGGGGGTTCGAAGAAGTAGCCAAACCGATATTTACAACGGGTATACCACCGAACTGGAGAGAGATATTACAACCAGACTGGGATCATTTTACACCAATGTAAGAGTTTGGGTATTTGATTCTTGGCTCTTCTTTACAGTTTGCAAATGTACATGTACTATATTTTTCTGGGTATTTTTGACTTCATTTGTAGGCTGGACAAAAGTCTCTTTAGAGTTCCTGCGTTGAAGGATTGTAGAATACATTCTCTTGTAAATGCTCCCGATAATTTTACCCCTGACGGAAAATGGATCTTGGGAGAAACTCCAGAAATAGATAATTACTTTGTGGCTGCTGGGATGAACGGCAATTCTCTTCAGGGTGCGGGTGGTATTGGACATTCTTTAGCCCACTGGATTGTAGAAGGTGAACCAGATGTTCCATTGATTGAATTTGATGTCAGGAGATTCGTGGATGTACATAATAACAGGTACCTGATATGTATTATAGTAACGAATAAATTATTCCGTCATTAGAATGAATAAAATACCCTATAATTTGATTTATAATAAATCCACAAAAAGTGTGTGTTGCTTAGCGTTTACGCGTGATACTGTAGTTGCACATAAATATTTATCTGAACAATTCCCAGCTGTCCATTTTTGATTTGCAACAAACATTATATGTATTGCTTAATAATTAATGTGAATTTTGGGCATTAGTGTTATATGTTATACTAACTTCAAATAATAAATCTATCTCGTCAATTTGTGGCGATTTTTTGCACCAGATCCCAAGATCAAAATTTTCAACAAAATCGACTTTTAATATCTCCACGAACAAAAATAAAATTGTATAAATGTAACCTCAGCCGAATTTATAGACCTTTCTATCCTTTCGTTAGGTATTTGTTAGTTTTGTCTTTTGTGTAACCTGTAATTTTGTGTTATTTCCAGACGGTTTTTGAATGAGCGCGTAAAAGAAACAGTTGGACGTCAATACGCAATTCTCCATCCGCTGCAGTCTGAATATAAGTTTGCTAGAAGAGTCCGATGTTCACCACTCTATTCAACACTCAAGACGCAGGGAGCTGTTTTTGGAACCAGAATGTGCTTCGAGAGAACATTATATTTTGACAATGAATATATTAGTAAGTCAAGTTTGCTTTTCTCAATTTCATCAAACGCTACAATTTTTATGTAATGTTTCGAAGGGTTGTTTTGGAGGTTGCGGCTGCCGCCCATGTGTGATTTTTTAATGTTAAGCAAAATACACGTGTACAATGAATTTCGTTCCAAATACCAAGATTGAACTGTTTATATGTGTTCCATTTTTCCATTTTTAAGGTGGAAGCGAATCCCCAGAAATGCCAAAAGGTACATACTGGAAACCGTGGTTTTTTGAAAGTCTTCGGGAAGAGTACCAAGCTTGTCGTGAGGGCGTCGCAGTCATTGATATGTCTTCTTTTGCGAAATTCCAAATCAAGGTATGCCTCTAACCTATACGTTATGTATGTTCAGTCATGTATTATACAAATGTATATCATATGCTTACTGTGCATTGATCAGTTGGTTAGTGGTACAGCAAATTTTTGTGTGTTTACTGAGTGTACCTCATTGCATGTATTAGTCAGCCCATGAAGAGGCGTTGGATTTCCTTCAGAGACTGTGCTCAAATGATGTGAACGTACCCAATGGTCATATTGTACCAACCGGTATGCACAACGAGCGGGGTGGTTATGAAAATGATTGTATGCTAGTTCGTGAATCCCAGAATTGGTAAGATTATTGTTCCTAATTGCAACCATTGCTCTTCAAACTTCGTCGGTCCTGATGGATTAAATAATATTTTCAGCTTCTTCATGGTATCACCAACTATGCAACAAACACGAGTAGCAGAATGGATGGCGCGGCATTTGCCGTCTGATAATTCCGTGCAAATTAGTGACGTTACTTCAATGTACACGGTTTTACATGTGATTGGACCAAAAACAAAGGATTTGCTTTCGGAACTTACAGACGAAGATCTTAGACTTCATCCGTTTACTTACAAGGTTAGTACATGTACTTTCCCGAGAGTGTTTATCTGAACATTCCAAATCCGTTGAATTTTTAATAATAGTCAATAATTATGTGCAGACAACAAGTTTGGGCCATGCATCTGATGTGATGGTAATGTCTGTAACCAACACGGGCGAACCTGGCTACTCCCTGTACATACCGTCGGAATATGCAGTTCATGTTTACGATCAGTTAATGAAAGTTGGCAAAGATTACGGGATTCGTAATGCTGGATACTTGACATTAAGATTTCTCAGAATCGAAAAGTTTATTCCGTTTTGGGCAGAAGAACTGGACAGTGTCACTACGCCTCTAGAAGCAGGTAAAGAACGAATGCATTTGATTATCTACAATAAGTTGCTAGCACGAAGTACATTCCATTATACATATTAATCAGTTTTTTTATACGCTGCAGTGACCTATCAGAAATTATTCTTAAACGATGATAAGCTGACTTTTTTTAAAATTGTTCCTCAATATTGGCAGGACGTCTGCATCGAGTAAAATTCGAGAAAGAATATTTCATCGGGAAATTTGCGTTACAAAAGCAGAATGAAAAGGGCGTTCACCGACGGTTAGTACATTTCACCCTTGAGGATGACCATGATGTAGACAATGATGTATGGCCTTGGGGTGGTGAACCGATATTCCGTAATGGACAATTTGTTGGCTCAACTACATCTGCGGGGTAATGAATCTTGATCGGCTATGTTTGCGCTCCACTAAATATTAGTTGGGGAAGGAAAATACATACAATGTTTGTCGAGCATCTTTTGTATATACTATAGTAAAAGTAACACATTAAAATAATTGCTTTTCAGATACGGGTTTTCGTTGGAAAGAATGGTGTGCTTGGGATTTGTTACCAATCGGGATCCAAGGATCGGAGAATGTCTTCCAGTTACAACTGACTACGTGCTGGATAAAGATGCACTTTACCAAATTGATATAGCCGGAAGGCGCTTTAATGTTAAGCAAAGTTTGCATCCACCCAAACTTCCATCTTCACCCGTACAGCAAAAGCAAGGCTATCAACCAAGGCTGAGAGACAAAGTCATTCTTCAAGATAAAACAGTGCTTCCATGATGTATTTTTTAAGATCGTCTTATTAGTTGCAGCATACATAGATGTAGATACTACAGATTCATATGTACATATATTATGTGTATGTATGTGATTGTTATTCATACACGAAATACTTGTAAATGCAAACATGTGTATTATTCTACTGCAACAATATTATTTATTAATATTAGTAGTTATAGCTATTACTGTTGTTATTCCGATTTAGTGATTTAGTCATAGACTTGAGTTTGACCTTCGGTTCGGAAGGAGTTTATCGACTTATGAATGTTGTGTTTATCGTTTCCTCCAAGTTCGACATTTTACCGCCAATTTGTGAGCTCTAGAAGAAGCCTACAACTGCAGTTGCACCCCGTAGTAATCATTGTTCACTCTGACCCTACTTTTTCTCGAGAAGACCCTTCGTTGAAGCAGTAAATTGTATGTATAATTGCATTTATTTATTTATAATGTTGCGGTTGTTTTGTAGTTGTAGTGAAACAGGAAAATGAATGCATGTCTTGTTTATGGTTTAAATAATCTCTTTCTCCCTACCTCCAATCCAACTTTTCTAGTCCAGCGTCAATGACTGTGCAGAGTAGATTGCAGTCATTGCAGATACGGAACTTGTTATTACTTATTAGATTGTAACTTTAAAATGTAGAGTAAAGTGGTCGTGAGACTCGTAACTGAATAATTTATTGAATATTAAACTTGAGTTTCGAGCGGTAGTGATGTGTCCGGTCAGGTCATTTTTATTTTTTGGGCTTTCACATATGCCATGCCGCCGCTTCGTCGTCAAGTTCTTACAAAAGCATGATGCAATTATAAAATTATTAATGTATAGCGTAGTACATTGAACGTGTTCTGTTCTAGTTCTGCAAGTAGTCCTAATTCCTTGTTCAGCAATAAACGTAAATCGTTAAAGAAACGCTAGTTAATTATAATTATCAGCGAATGTCGCTGGACGGCAGCAATTTATTTCAACGCGTCATATGGTAAATAATTATGTACATACTAAAGTTATATAGCCAAGAAATAAAGTATACATGAACTTCAATAGTAAATGCAAAAAATACAAATTACATATGCATACTAAAGCAAAGAATGTCCATATATGATTTTACGATATACCTTCTCTCCTACAGCCTAAAACCATAGCCGCTTGGACACTACATAATTACTTATTTGAAAAAGCGTATTGAACAGAACTTTCTTGCGGAATATGTACAGAAACTTTAAAAACAAACATTAAGCATACCACCTGCTACTGTTCTACGCGAACAAGAGACCTGTGCAGTTTTAAGCGCTGTTAGAATTTTGCCATACACAATAGAAGTTTGCAAGCTTCAAACTTACTAGCGCTAATAGAAAGCAGCCTCCAGCAAAAATATTGGGGCGCCAGCGCCAAGTTTTGAAAACCATGGCTTTGAAAGCGCAACCAAAAGTTTCCTGTAGAAGCAAAAGTTCTCTCACGCCGATAAAACTTAGCTGGCGACATTGTAAAACTTCTCTCGTCATTCAAAATTAACTGCCGCTTGTATAAATGCTCGAAACTCAATAAGAATTTGTTTTCGCCGATACAATTTTGACAGTACCAAATTAGTTTGCGCTAGTAAAATGTTGCTTGCGCCAGCTGAAGTGTGCAAGCGGTATTAGCATTTATCAAGTGCAGGTAGAAAGTAGCCGCCGCCGCTGTTTGCTAGCGCAAATAGGATTTTTCTGGCCATATTAGTGTTCTCCACATGCCTGCAAGTATGTTAGTAAAACATGTGCTAGTGAAAATTTTCTAACGCCTATACAAATTTGCTTGCGTCAGTAAAAACTTGTTCACGCCGATAGAATTTAGTTATCGCAATTGGAATGCATTCGTCATTGATAATTTACCAGTCGAAAATTCGGCTGCATAAATGTTTTGAAGCCAATTAAAATTTACGAGTACGGCGTGAAAGGCGTTGGTGCGGGTAAAAATGAATGGCAGTTGTAGAAATGTTTTTAAGCCAATGCAAAGTGGACGACTATAGCATTTACAGGCACCGTTAGTAATTTTTTGAAGCCGATTAAAATTCGCGGGTGCTGTTAGTGATTTATGATATCAGTGGAAAAGTGAAAACTTGTTCGCGCCAGTGGAAACATGATTCATAGTGTTAGAAATTTGCTAGCGTCGGTAGGGAATTTCTCGAACCAGCAGATATTGATGTTGTCATGAGAATGAATGAAGAATTGGGTGACGCGTAGAATTTTTTGTCACCAATAGTAAATTTACGAATGGTACATTACTTGCACAAGTATAAGTTTGCTGACGCCATTACATGTACTTTTACCATATAGCAACAATAAAGTTTGCTTTGCTCGATTATAGAAATAGTAATCGCTTAAAGAAAATTGCTGACGCCATTAAAAATGTTTACAAGACAATTGAAATTTATTTGTGCCAGTAGAATTTTACTATCTAGTTTTAGCCGAAAATTTCTGAAACTGAAAAAAAATCATTGGTGTTAAGTTTTATTTTCTAGTGCCAGTACAAATCTGCTGAAGTAAAACATTTCCGAAGCTACATAAATTTTTATAAAGACCGTAAAAATCTGAAGTTGTAGAGGCTTTCAAAAATCAATGTGGATTTTTTCAGGCGCCGAGATGACTTTTTTGAAACCAACAGAATATTTTCGACGCCATGAGAAAAATACTAGAGGTTGCTAAAGTGTGCTCGGGCTTTCCAAAGCCTTATTAGCATCCACTGAAATTTGATGGTTCAGCTAAACGCTGCTGGCGTTATTAAAAATGTTGTAAAGCCAACGGAAAGTTTCCGCCAATAGAATTTGCCATTTCCGGGATTTATCTGATAAAAGGAAATTTTCTTGAGCAGAAATATTTGAGCGTCAGTAGAAATTTGCTTGCTTCTATGGGTTTTTCTGGCGCCAGCTGATAGCTGCTGTCGCAATACACATTTTGTAAAGCCATATTGAGCCTTTCTGCTGGGAAACTTTCGATAAGTCCTGAACGCTTGAACAAAACTATGTCTGCTTCTTGGATTTGTAATTGGGGAAGTAGCACTGACAGAGCGTGGATTTGTACTTCATCCGGACAAATTTATATTGCCCATAATACTAATTTGAGCCTGTGTGCATCCTTTGATCGTTCAATGAAAGCGAATGAAGCTTCTAAAGATGTCTTCAACTTCATCCCCAATCTTCGGGATCGACTATACTTGAAATATTGGGTGTGCAGCGGACTATTCGTAAGAACGTGCTGCTTTAAATTCCTGCAAAGCAGAAAGATGTACAAGTGAGCCGACGCAAAGCCATTGACTTTTATGCGTGGTGACAAGATTATAAATTATATTCAAACATTTTTTAAGGAGTGACAATTCAGCAATTAGAACTCCAATTATAATAATTGCAATAATTCCAATTATAATAATTGCAATAATTCCAATTATAATAATTGCACTAATTCCAATTATCGCAATTGCAATAATTCCAATTGTAATAATTGCAATAATTCCAATTGTAATAATTGCAATAATTCCAATTGTAATAATTGCAATAATTCCAGTTGTAAGGTTGGCACACCAGGTTCTCCCTTACACAGACGGGACTGTCGGCTTACTTGTAGCAATGACGTCGGACGAGTATTCGCCACGAGTCTTTTCATTTGCAGTGTCATTCAGGCATGATCTCACGTTTTTAGTACCACGAAAATAGTCAAAGTCGAGTTTTTGTATATCACATTGTATGGTGGAAGATACCGTGGGATTTGTTCATGCAACACAAAAACAATTTTGAAATTCGGAATATTCATATTTTGGAAAATTTGGAATAACCGCGACTTTCTCCGAGAAAGTAGATTTTCGCAATTCCCAATGGCAAGCGTGAATGTTATGCCCGACAGCGAGGGAATGTGATCCAGGAGAATCTCGGTTTTTTCAGTCGGCGAATACAGTGGAAACCAATGTGATTTGGGATCGATGCTCCAAAATGTGTGCAACCAGCGATATGTTTCATCTACTATAAACGGCAACATCTATGGTGTGGGATAATTAATGAAATACATGTGGTTGTTTCCTCGACAGGAACTGTTTTGACGAGAATTCAAAGCGATAAATTCAGGGCAGGATTGCCCCGTCTCAGTACTTTCCATGGATGAATCATCATCATTGCTGTCTGCAGGCTGATTGCGTATTAGTACTTGAAAATGGGATATTTCCGCAGGTGTAGTATTGATTAATTCGTCGATGATAATGTCGTCCACACTCCACAAGTGAAATTCTTTGCTGAAAAAGATTTTATGATTGCATTTAAACGCTTTTAAACTTAAATATACATTGGATACCAAAGCAAAACAACAAATATAGAACCTACTTAGCGTTTATTAGAATTGATTTTAGTTTTAAAAAACATGTTCAAATAATCCTAAATATCATATCGAAACAGAAGTGTATAGTCAATGAAAACCTTTGTGATCATACCACAGTTTTAACGGTAGCCCTACAAGTTTAAAGTAGTATGTAAAGATGCAATTGAATTGAATTTAGTTTTATCCATTTGTTAGTGGTTTAAGTAATGTCAATTGTGACCACTGTCACCGCGGTCAAAGGTTGTGACGGAACCTCCTTGATAGCTCAAGATTAAAAGGCGGCAGATTCAGATCCCCTTGGGCAGAA
>JAQGBT010003284.1:0-20163 GCA_034698585.1 Disparrhopalites patrizii | reverse complement strand
CTCTCTATCTCTCTCTTTCTCTCTCTTTCTCTCTCGTTCTCTTTCTTTCTCTCTCTTTCTCTCTCTTTCTCTCTCTATCTCGCTATTTCTCTCTCTATCACTCTCTATCTCTCTCTTTCTCCCTATTTCTCTCTCTTTCTCTCTCTTTCTCGCTATTTCTCTCTCTTTCTCTCTCTATCTCTCTCTTTCTCCCTCTTTCTCTCTCTTTCTCTCTATCTTTCTCATTTTCTCTCTCTCCTTCTTTTTCAGTGTTTCGCTCTGCCTTTCTCTCTCCGTTTCTCTCTTGCTCTGTTTGCACTCGTTCAACGTGTGAGCAAACAAGGTGGGTAATTGAGTAAAAAGGATTTCCATAGTACGCTGCAGGACAGAGAGAATACTGCTATTATTACCACTGACTAAATAATGGTGATGAGTGTGTACACACTCCTCACGTTCCTCCAGTCCTCCGATTTTCCCTGGTATCAAGTTGCTTTTTCCGTTGTCTCCCCCACTCATTTCACAACTTCTCATATGCCTTTTCCCCGGCATTGTACTTCCCTTGGCCTTTTTTATCTTCCTCATGATTCGACGCGTTTCGGTGATTTTGCTCAATTTTTTTTAATCTTGCTTGCCCGCACCGTTTTTGTATGTGTGTTGCTTTGTATGCCGTTTTTTATGTGTATTTTGACTCGTTTGCAGGTATGACACCATTTTCTTTGGTATTGTCAATCTTTGCTGGCCATTTACGTAGCTCAACTTTCTCGGTGGTTGTTTGTGCTCGTTATTTTGGATAAGATTGCGAAAATCATAATTTTGTATAAATCGTGTTAACTTTCAGCATTTACGTGGTTGGGATTCACATGGTTTTGATAATGAATTTAATTAATTTTATGCTGAATACGGTAGCTGCTTTCTTTTTCATTCTGTCACTGCTTTTGGGGTGCTTTCACCCGTTTGTATGCTTTCAAGACTAATTTTTGCCTATTGTGTGTGTTTTTCCGGGTATCGGTGGCTACTGTCTGTTTCCAGGGTTACCTATATCTTTGTTTGCTTTCGGTTTACATCTTTTGATCACTTTTTGTCTACAGATTTTACTGATTTCTCTTTATTTCTTTTTCTGATCTTCTCCTTCTCCCGATCTTATGTTTTACCTTTTCTTGAATATTTTTTCTATGGAATATTTTTTTTGTTTTCTCTGTTTCTCTTTTGCTTTGCTCTATGCTCTCTCGTTTTTTGCTTTCGCTTTTATTGCTTTCTCCGTTTCTTATTTATTGGTGGATCGTACTATTTTTCATTGACTTATTTTTAAAGATTTTGTTGTTTCTTTTTTCTTCGTTTCTTTTTTATTTCTTTGCTTTCTCTGTTTTTCATTGTTCTTTATTTATGCATCTCATTTATTGCATTCCTTTGATTTATTTCATTTTTACTTCCTCTTTTCCTATCTGTGGTTTTCTTTTCTTTTTCTTCAAATCTTTCTTATGCTTTCCCACTTTGTATAACTTTCATTGTATGTCTTGCCTCTGTTTATTAATTTCTCTGCTTTCATTTTAATTCTTATGCCGTTTTCTTTATATTGCTTTCTCTGCTTTTATTTATTTATTGCGCTGCTTTCTCCTTTTTACTTTCTCTCCTTTCACTTTATTTATGTCGTTTATTTCTCTTCACTGAGTTTGCTGATTTTATTTTATTTCTATTTCTGCTTTCTATTGATTTCGTTTTCCATATTTCATTTTATTTCTTGCACTCCTTTCTGCACACACTTTCTTTTTATTTCTTGCGCGGCTTTCTCTTTATGGTATAATTTCTCTGCTTTCATTATACTTCTTGCGCTGCTTTCTTTTTATCACATTCTCTACTTTCATTTTACTTCTTGCGCTGCTTTCTCTTTATTACTTTCTCTGCTTTTATTTTACTTTGTGGTCTGCTTTCTCTTTATTGCTTTTTCTACCTTCATTTTACTTCTTGCGCTGCTTTCTCTGCTTTTATTTCTTGCACTACTTTATCGTTTTCACTTTCTCTGCTTTCATTTTATGTGTATGTCCAATTTCTCCTCATTGATTTTTCCTACCGCATTTTATTTCTATTACTGCTTTGTTTTTATTCCGTTTTTCTGTTTTGGTTTTATTTCTTGCGCTGCTTTCTCTGCTTTTATTTTACTTCAAACGCTGCTTTCTATGCTTTTATTTTACTTCAAAAGCTGCTTTCTCTGCTTATATATTATTTTCCTGCCTTCCCTTCAATGTTTTTGATGCTTTCTGTTCGATATTTTTGCTGCTTTATCTTCAATGCTTTTGGTGCTTTCTCTTAAATTCTGTTCCTGCGTTCTCTTTAATTCTTTCGTTGCTATCTCATCTTGTGACCATTTTTAATATTTTCTCTTTTATAATTCCACTTCCCGGAAAAACTCAAGCTTCCCCATCCATTCTCTGAAATCTAGTGTCCTAACTGAACATAAAAAGGAATCTTGCTACCCACTTTCCCTCCACAGAACCACACTGGCCCTGCCCATTATTATCCCATCTTAATCTCTCCATTCTCAGCGCTTCCTTTTGGCATGGCGGAGAGCCTTTAAATCCGTTGCCAAGGTATTTTTCCCTAGTAATGTCCTGAGGTGAAATTCGATTTCATTCCCATTTCATTCGTTTTTTCTCTATAATTCCTGGTCTGGCAAGTCCCTTTGAAGTCCTTTGTGCATCCCACAATTTCCCCATAATTTGCCGTCGCATCTAGGATATTCCATATAATTATCGCCAGAAAAAGTATGTTTACTTTTTTGCTTAAAAGGCATATTCCCCCTAAATTATTCTGCCATAATATAATTGGCTATAGCGGCGTCGTTTTCCTCACGGGCTATCGGCTTTTCCTATAAAGATTATTATTTGTATATTCCTTATATCGGGTTTTCTCCATAACAATTTTGCATTATTCCCTGTATCCATCTTTCTCTATTTTTCTCTATAACGGTTACATCCATTTTTTGTTTTACTCTTATAGGAAAGAGTCGATTGTATAGGCTTTGGTCCACCAATTGACTACAGTGGACTCTCGGTAAAACAACCCTGAAGGGAAGTTCAAAAATGCTTGTTATATGTAGAAAAGTTGTTATATGGAACATTTAATATGTACTTTTCCTATATGAAGGGCTGAAAAATAGAGTTGTTATAGAGAAAAAGATGTTATAAGGAGAGTTGTTATAGAGAGAGTCCACTGTATTATTGCATGCCCTATTGTACACATGTACATACATATGCATTTATGTATATATATATATACATACACACAAATGCCCATAAAACAACAGGGTGGTACTTTTGTTTTTTGGATAAGGGCGAGAGCATGTGAAGAACACTTTTAAACGGGACAAGACACGTGGGACGATGATATCACATAATGGAATAATATCCTTTTTGTTGACACAAACGCTCCATTCCCCAGCTTGTCCAAGCCCCAATCGTCTCCTTTATGACGGGGACATTAAATAGATTATATCCGTGTGTGGCAATGAAGGGCAAAAAAGGCTTTGAAGGGGGGAAAATGTGACTAATTCCAGGGGATTTTTGCCCCAATTTTCAAGGGAAACCATTTTAACCTTCCCACCAAAATGTCTGTAAATACCGTGTCATTAGCCATTTATTTCCAGCATTTTCCAGTATGACCTTTCTCCTGGAGAACGTCAATACAATTTTCGGAATTTCGACGGTTTTTACGTCCCCAAATAGGTGCGAATTTGCCCGGGAAAGGCTTAAAAATTCCAATTGATTTTGCCCAAAATTTATTTATGCAATTCCCTGCAAAATGTCGTGAGGAAAAGGATGTTGCTACAGAAATTAATCAGGAAAGGGTAAAATAAGTTTTAGAGAATTTACCATCAGCATTTTGCAGATGTTTGATGCTCCCAAAAAGGCGCCAAAATATGAACTTTAATTAGTTTCGTACCCGGAAATATTTAGAGAAGGAAGAGGAAATATTGGAAAACAACAAATTTATCCCCTTTGTAATGACATTAATAAATTAAATCCATTCCTTTTAACGTACTATTGTATGCAATATGGGAAGACACGACCACATGCGAAGCAAATGGAGGGAATGGGAAGGAAAGGGTTAATTGCATGTGCGTAATACATCAAGGGAAACCTACCTCAATACGATCCTTCTCCTCCGTTCTGAGAGTTTCTGGGTTTCCCTGTTGCCTTTCAATTTCTCCCCCAGCCTTGATAAGGCTTCTTAATAGAATCTCCCTCGTGTTTCCTTTCACTTTCACACTTTATTTGTAATTATTTATTTTTGGGTTGCTCAGCTTCCTCTCACTGATCTTTGGGGATGCTTTCACTCTTCTTTGTTGTTATTTTCCTTGGATTGATTTCCTGTGCGAGTTACTGTTTTGTTACTGGCTACTACTTTCTCTTTTTGTGGTGGATTCGCCTCCACTTTGGTTTTTGTAGGTGATTTTCCTTCAATTTCCTTTTGTGACAGATTGTGCTTCAATTCCCTTTCGTGACAGATTCTCTGTCAATTTCCTTTTGCCACTGATGCTTTTCCACTTTCTTTTGGTGGTTGATTTTCCTCCGATTTACGTTTGGGATTGAATTTCCTGCGATTTACTTCGGTGGTTGATATTTTCCTCCAATTTCCTCTGTGGTAGATTTTCTCCCGATTCCCTGTCGCTAATTATCCCACGAATTTTCTCTTTTGGTTGATGCTCGTCCAATGTGGCTATATTTTCCTCGACATTCCTTTTTGTCCTTTATTTTCCGTCGAATTCCTACTTGTCGCTTATTTTCTCTCGAATTCCTTTTTGCCGCCAATTTTCTCTTGATTTTCTTTTGGTGTTGTTAATTTCCTCTCGAATTCCTTCTTCTGATTAATTTCCTCTCGAATCCCTATTTGTCGCCAATTTTCTCTTGACTTCCTTTTTGTCGTTAATCTCCTCTCGAATTCCTTCTTCTCGCTAATTTTCTCTCGAATTCCTTCTTCTAGATAATTTTTTCTCGAATTCCTTCTTGTTGTTAATTTCCTCTCCAACTCCTTCTTCTCACGAATTTTCTCTCGAACTGCCTCTTGTTAATTTCCTCTCGAATTCTTTCTTCCACAATGATTTGCTAATTCCCGTCCTCAGAAAATCCTTCTTATTATCCTTTTCCTCGAATTCCCCCTTCAGCGTGCCTCCTTCCCTTTAATATTCTCTTCCGCAGAAAATTCCACCTTTGAATATAGCCACAATTTAGCCCTTTCCCCCTCACAATTTCCACCACAATTAATTTCCACACAAAATACACACTTGCTGAAATTCCCTCCTTTATTTTTGCATTGTTTGCGTCCGTGATTCGACAAAGAATATATACTTGTAATTTTTTAAATAATATATTTTTTGAAGATGATTGTCCTTTTAATTTGTACTTGGATTTGAAAACGTTTTGCGTCTATCCCCACAACTTTCTCCAGGAACGGAGGGAACCTCCGGTCAGACTGACAGGAGTAAATACAATGAAAACGTTACGTAACAGAATATTGCGGATGCTTAAAGAGAGACGAAAAGAAGAGGGGGAAAAGCGCACTCCGAAAACAGGAAGACACGACCACGTTTTTTCTCTCCCTCTGATCTCTCTGCACTCCTTCCTCCGACTTCTCCCTCCTCGTTGTGTGTCTGAATGTAGAGAAATTTTTTTCCCCCCTTGAAAACTCAGGCACACATAAAAGCACTCTCCCAGTATTTTCCTTGGAACAAGCGAGTTGCGGAGGGGGAAAAAGGTATAACGGGAAACACACATGCACTCTCTCTCTTTCCCCCAAATACATACATGCTGCCTCAACACTCCATTTTTTTTGCAGAGAGACCTCTCTATAGAGAGTGGGGAAAGAGGGGAATGGCACAGTGCAGAGTTTTCTATGTTGGAAGCAACCAAATGTCTGTGGCTGATAGCTGCGCCGTTCCCCTTGAAAATAATAAAAAAAAACCAGTCCTTCCCCACTATGTATTTCTCCCTCCTTGGATCCTCTTCTCAGCTCTTTGTCTTTGCAAAAAAAGGATGTTCCTTCTCTCGAAAACTCTCTTTACAAATTCAATCTCTCTTTACCCTGGTTCAGGTCCCTTTTTTTCCAGGGTGGATATATTTTTCCAGGCTTTTTTTAAAACGCACCCAAAGTATTATTTTGAATAGGTTTTTTTTGAGGGGGTTCGTGTGGCTGGTGGGAAATAACTTTTAAATTAGAGTGGATACATGTGAATGGGAGGGAGTCGAGGTGCACGTGTTTATGTCGCTTTTTAGGCTAGGAGAAGGTTTTATGTGGATTTTTATTAGCTGAAGCAGAGGGAGAGTAGACAAAAAATTTAAAGGGAACGACGGGGAGAAAAAGGGGAGGAAGAGACAAAGAGCAAGAAACAAAAATAAATGGGAAGGAAGGTATGGGGGGAACGGGAGCAGGTAATAGAAACATGGAAACAAAGGAAGAGAAGAACAAGGAATGAGACAGAAATTAAAGGAGAACAGAGAGAGAAATAAATTTAAACGGAGAGAAGGAGAACAGAGAGAGAAATAAATTTAAACGGAGAGAAGGAGAGAGATTTAGAAAAAGAGAAATAAACGGAAAGGGAGACTAGAAACGAGAGAGAGAGAGCGATTCGGAAATAGGGGAAATGCAGAGGATGAATAAAGGCAATAATGGAGAACAAAAGGACAGGAAAAGATAAGCAGAGAAAGACAAAAGAGATAGAAAGAAAAAGAAGAGATGAAAAGAAAAAAAAGAAATATTAATAAAGTGAAAAATAGAAAAAAGAAGGAGAAAGTAAAAGAAAAATTAAAGCGTAAGAACAAATACGGAAAATATAAAGAGAAAGGAAGAAATATAAAAAAAGAGAGAAGAAATAAAGGAAAAACAAAACGAAAGGAGGAAATAAAAAAAGACAAAGAAAAGAAAAAATCAACAGAAGAAAGGAAATCAAGATTAAGCCACATAAAGGAATAAGGAAAGAAAAAACAAAATAAAGAAATCAAGAAAAAGCGAGAGAAACGAAAACATCCAGAAAAGGCGGGAGAAAAAAAGAAGAAAAGGAAAGAGAAAATAAAATCCAGAAAAGGAAAGGGAAAAAGAAATCAAGAAAAACAAGAGAAAGAAATGAATAAAAAAACAACAGACGACAAAAATGAATAAAAAAACAACAGAAGACAAAAATGAATAAAAACAACAACAAAAGACAAAAATGAATAAAAAAACAACAAAAGACAAAAATGAATAAAAAAACAACAAAAGACAAAAATGAATCAAAAAACAACAAAAGACAGAAACGAATCAAAAAACAACAGAAGACAAAAACAAATAAAAAAACAACAGAACACAAAAATGAATAAAAAACAACAAAAGACAAAAATGAATAAAAAAACAACAAAAGACAGAAACGAATCAAAAAACAACAGAAGACAAAAATGAATCAAGTAAAAACAGTAGAAGGAAAGAAGCCAAAAAAACAAGAGAAAGAAATCCATGAAATGCAAGAAATCATGAAAAAGAACGGGAAAGGCAAAATTATAGTAAAAAAATGAAGACGAAACTGATAGGAACAAATATAGAAAACAGAAAGAAATAAAAAAATATACGACAGAAAATGAAAAGAAAGGGAACGAAATTTAGAGAATAGCAAAAGCAAGAAATTAATGAAGAAAAAATAAAGCAAAAGGAAGAAGTATAGAAAAACGAAGGAATGAAATCTAGAAAACGGACAGAGAATTAAACATATAAAAAAGAAAGAGAGCTGCAGAGTAAAAGACAATAAAAGAGAAAGAAAGAGAAAAATGTCGAGAAAGTACATATGAAAGACGAGAAAAGAGAAAACAAGAACCAGTGAGCAAAATCCAATGAACTACGTTTTATTCCCTCCAGCAATTTTTACTTTAGGCCATTAATAACCCCGGAACACATAATATTGAAGGTGTGGTTTCAATAATGTGAATAA
This sequence comes from Disparrhopalites patrizii, assembly GCA_034698585.1. Taxonomy (NCBI): domain Eukaryota; kingdom Metazoa; phylum Arthropoda; class Collembola; order Symphypleona; family Sminthuridae; genus Disparrhopalites; species Disparrhopalites patrizii. The sequence continues at coordinate 12,236 of JAQGBT010003284.1, read as the reverse complement.
CGTGTTAGGTGACTCGATAAGCCAGAGTGCAAACGCGGGTTAAAGATTACACCGGGAATGCAAAGTATCTTTACATTAGAAGATTCTATCCAAAATATTAAGTAGGTAATGAAAAACGTCTAGGGCAAAGGAACATTGCAGAAACCGAGGGAATCAATACGGAAGGAACATAAAAGTGGTATTAGATTCAGAGGGAACCCGAATTAAAAAATATACTGTTAAGTCTAAACGCATTTCAGCACATTTACATCCATTTTTGGAATTATGAACAAAAAAATATACAAAACAAACTAAACCAAAAAAAAATCTAACGACACCAAATATGAAACAAAAACCTTTATTTTATTCTCAAAATGGAAGGTCCAGAGAAAACACAAAAAGAGCGATAGACAAAGTAAGATGAGTGCAATAGCGCCTAAAAAGAGAAAGGACGTAAAACAGGCCAAAAAACATGAAAATAAAAATCACAAAAGAGAAAGCACGCAAAACAGGCCAAAAAACATGAAAATAAAATTACAATAGAGACAGTTGGCAAAAGCCATATTAAAAGGAATCAAAAGTGAACGTAAGAACAGGTGAACTGAACGGCGAAAACAAAACGCCAATTTCCAAAGGGAAAGTCGGAAAAACCACGAACAAAAATTGTAATAACGGAAAAGAAAATTACAAACGAGAAAGTTGGTAAAAGCCGTATTAAAAGCAACCAAAAGTGAAAGTAAAAAAAGGTGAGCTGAACGGCGAAATCAAAGTGCCAATTTCAAAAAAGAAAGTTGTAGAAAGCACCCAGAAAAATTGTAATAACGGGAAAGAAAATGCACAAAAAATTACCGAACCATTCATAAAGGAAGAGAAAGCACTGGAGAAAGTTTTAGGATAACGGCTATAGCACGAAGCGAAATGGCGGGAAACGGGAAAAAGAAATTCATCTATTCACATTTAACCGGAGGGAAATGTGATGGTGCGTGAGGTGGAATTGAACCTTTTGCGGTTTTTCTCATTTACTCTTTGAGCCCCAAAAAAATACCTCCCTTTTGCTCCAGTCCTTATACAACATCATCCCAAAACCACTACCACTTACTTTATTACCAGTAATACGTGTGGATGGGCTCAGACCCTTTTAAACTGAGCCCTTGACTACTTTTCCCGTGCATAAAGCTCCCGAAAAACAGACCGTCCTTGCCGCAGTAAAATGCCTAGTACAGAAGGCACACACACGCACGCATACAAAAATGTTTTTCCTCCAAAATCGATGTAATCTTCAAGTCCATGCGCTCCGCGGGAAAAAAAGGGATGACTTATTTTTTCCCTTTTCTCTATGTGTCTTTGGGTGTGGAAAAGAAAACATTTTTTTAGGGGGAACAACAAGTACTTTAACGGGACTTTCGTGGGGTGGAAGAGAGTGGGATAAAAAATGAAATCGTTTGTGCATGCACTTTATGCAGGGTATTTCCCATTATTGACTCGGGGATTTAAAGGCTGATATTTCCCCGGTTTTGTTTGTGGCAGTGCATCTTAAACGGGAGGGTTTTTAGATGCCTGAGTGGGTGAGGAACAGATGGGAATGGGAGTAAATGTTCTTCGCGTGAACTGCATGTTGCTCTTGGGGTCATCTGCGATTTTTTATGGGGAACAGCCTTTCTTTTGTGCTTTCCCTTTTCATTGGCTTCAGTCAGCTGTCTAAATTTGGGCTGCTTTCTCCCACTTGCAAACCTTTTTGTATGATTATTTTCTATATGAATATTTTTCTTTTTGCGGACATGCTCCCTTTTTTATCTCGTTTTTGTGTACTTTTTGGCTTATTTTTAATGCTCCGTTATCTCATATGCACTTTCTTGCTGTTTTAATGCTCTGTTATTGCAAATGTACTTTCTCCGTTATTTGTGTTGCGTTTGCTTCTTAATTGTGACTGTACTTTCTCTATTGTGGCTGGACTTTCTTTGTTATTATTTATTATTTATTTATTTCTTTGTTTATTATTTGTTATTATGGTCGTACTTTGTCCGTTATTATGGCGACATATTCTTCTTTATTTTTGTTGTACTTTCTACGTATTTATGGCTGCATTTTCAGTGTTATTTTTGTCGTACTTTCTCCGTTATTATGGCGGCACTCTCTGCGTTATTTGTGTTTTACTTTCTCCGTTATTTTTGTACTTTCTCCGCTATTATTGCTGTTTTTTCTTGGTTATTTTTCGTACTTGTTTCATTTTTACGGCTCAATTTTTGTCGTTACATTTTTTGTGCTTTGTCAATTATTATGGGTGCACATTCTTTAGGTTTTGGTCATACTTTCTCCGTGATTATGTCGACACTTTCTCGTTATTTTTGTTGTACTATCTACGTATTTATGGCTGCAATGTCCGTGTTAGTTTTGTCGTACTTTCTCCGTTATTACGGGGACACTTTATTTGTTATTTTTGTTGCAATTTTTAATTTATGGCTGTACTTTCTTCGTTATTATATTTACAATTTGTATTATTTAAATTACACTTTCTCCATTATTATGGATACACTCGCCGTTATTATGGCTTTTGCTCCGTTATATTTGTTGTACTTTCTCCGTTACTTGTGCTGTAAGTTTGTGGTTGTATTGCTACTATTGTTACTTATGTTTGCTGTATTTTCTCGTTTAGTGCGATTGTAATTACTCCGTTATTTTGGGTATGCTATTTCTGATGTCTCATTGATTGTAACGATACCATTGCGGATGTTTTGAGAATACTTTCTTCATGGTTTAATCTTGATTTTTGCTGTTGTTTATGAGGTTTCTACAATATTTTGCTGTACTTTCTACGTTATTTGTTCTGAGCTTTCTCCACATTTTACTGCACTTTTTTTGCTGTTGTACCGTCTTCGCCGTTTTTGCTGCACGCTATTCGATATGTTTGCTGTCCTGTCAGTATGATTTTTGTTTACTTCGTTTAAGGGTTTTGCTGCTTTTTCCGTGTTCTTTGCTCTACTTTTTCTCTAATTTTGCTGTATTTTCTCAGCCACCGTTATTAGACATTACAGTGGACCTTCTCTATAACAACTATCCTTACAGCAACTTTTTATCTATCACAACTTTATTTTTCCGCCCTTCGTATATGTAGTATACATATTAAATGTTCCGTATAACAACTTTTCCTTACAAAAACCATTGTTTCCTTTCCCCATGGGGTTGTTATAGCAAGCGTACACAGCATAGTCACAATTTTTGCGGTACTTTCAATGCTATTTTTTGTAGTCTCGCCAAAGTTTTGCTGTATATTGAACGCTTCCATAATTGTTTTGTACTTTCTCCCCTCATGAATTTATGGTGTGCTTTCTCCAAATTCTACCTTGCGTGTGTATGCATACTATCTTTTCTTCTTGTTATAGTTAATAAAGGTCACACCAAAGATTCTTCAATATTTTCCAGACATTTCAGAGTGTAAATCGATCATATTTTGCCTAATTGTAAGTCTATTTTTTATTGTCGTAATATATTTTTTGAATTTATTTCCTTTTTTGGATGTTTGCTTTCTTTTTTGGATTTATTTCCTTTTTTGAATGTTTGCTTTCTTTTTTGGATTTATTTCCTTTTTTGAATGGTTGCTTTCTTTTTTGGATTTATTTCCTTTTTTGAATGTTTGCTTTCTTTTTTGGATTTATTTTCTCGTTTTTAGACGTTGGTCTTCACTTTTGGATTTTCCCCCGTTTTTAGAGGTTTGTCTTCTCCTTTGTATTTAATTTCTCGTTTTTATAGGTTTACTTTCACCTTTAAATGTTTCGTCTCTATTTTGAGGGTTTGATTTCACTTTTGAGTTTTTTTTGGTGTTTACTTTCTCTTTTGGATTGTATTTGATCTCTGTGCGATTTTTATTTTCTCTTTCAGGCTTTGCTTTTTGGTTTTGCTTGCCATTTTTTAGTTTTACGTTCTGTTTTTTTTTATTTATTTTCTAATTTATGCATTTTAACTTGTTTCCATTTATTTTACTTGATACGTTTTTTACTTCCTGTTGTTGCGTATAGTTTCTGTGATCATTTTTTTCTATATTTAATTTGGATGTCTTTTAGGTTCATTTTAAATGTTTGTACTTCCAAGTTTTATTCTGCATTAATTTTAATTTGTTGATTAATTAATTAATTAAATAAATTATTTGTTGCTACATTTTCAGAAATTTGTGTGAGCCTTTCCATTACTTCTGAAACAGTGCCAAATCTCATTGACGTCCCAACCTGTGAATGTAGTTTTCTTTATTTAAAATCATATTCCGTCCTCACGCCGTGTTATTTCTAAAAACCAGCTGTCCCAGCTTTTCCGGTCTATTTTCTCTTTTGTTAATATTTCCATTGGCTCCAAGTTTCCCCCCGTGACAAATTTCTCCCTGTCCTTCCCCCAAATTTACTATTCTTCACATTCCTCCATATTGACAACTTTCACCGAGCCCCGTCTTGTTCCCTGTCTTCGATATCCTCTTTATATGCACGACTTTCTCCCATCCCGTCCAAGTGACAGGGACAGGCCGAGAGAGAGAAAGAAAGTTTTTGTGAGGAAATACCCCAAGAGGAATTCCAAGCACGGCCATAGTATTTTTGGCCTTGACAGAGTGATTCCAAGGAATTCCTCTGATTTTGTAGGGAAAGCACAGGAGAATGTGCAACTGATGGATCATTGGAAGGGCAATGTGTGCGTTTTCCCTCCAATTCGTCCTCTTCTGGAATTCCTTCAGTGTGTTTTCTAAAGAGTGAACAGACAGGATTTCCAGAGACACTTTCCCCCTTTTTTGGGACATGGAAAAAATTGCGTGGAGAGAGAAAGCTGTCTGGTGACCGTCTCGTTTACTGCTCCTTTCTCCCGAGCAAAAATAAATTACTCCCGCGGCACTTAATGAAAAACTTGGTCATTGACTAAAACTTGTGAGTTTGGGGAGAAATTCTCCCCATTTTCACCAGACCTCTGCTTTCTCCAGAGAATAAAGGAGGGAGAGTGAGAGAAAAGTTTTTTACGCAACACTTGGATTTTCTGGGGAAATAAAGTAAAGTGGCAGAGGAAAAACCTGGGCTTGAACAGCTTCACTTTGTCTTTTCGCTATTTCTTTACAAGGATTGTTCCTCGTGCTTATTTCCCTCATTTCTATACTTTCACCCGTTCATTTTTATCTGGGAGGAAATGTGCGAGGCTGGGAGATTCCCCTGTCGCTTACTATGCATTATCAACTTGATAAGTTCCTCCCTGGTTTTTTCATGGACATTTTCCTTTGTCACCCAATTATGTAATGTGTTCCCACTTTTACATGTATTTTTGGGGGGCTTCAAAGGGACGTTTTTATTTAGTGCTTTTCTTGCTCAACACTAATTCCTTGTTAGGGTTTATTTCTTTTTTGGTTTTTTTTTTCAGTGTTCATGCTTGTATTTTGGAGAGAGTGCCTTTGTTGCGACCTTGTCTGACTTCTGGATTTTCACGGCTTTACTCTGTCTCTAGGCTGTCTAGTGCATTTTTGTTATTATCCTTGTCCTTTCTTTTCGAAATTTGTTTATTATAATTAGGTACACAACATTCGTCTGCAGATGGTCTTGGTTTTTCCTCTTTTACACTGTTTCTCTTCATGTCCTCTATCTGTATTTCTTCTCTCTCTCTTTATCTATTCCTTGCCTCTTTCTGTATTTCTTCCTTGTCTCGCTCGGTATTCGCTCGGTACTCTCTCTTCATCTCATTGATTTCTCTTTATTTCTTCCTTCCCTCGTTCTGCGTCACTTCTCTCTCTCTTTATTTACTCCTTATCTCGCTTTGTGTCACTTCTCTCTCTTTATTTACTCCTTATCTCGCTTTGTGTCACTTCTCTCTCTCTCTTTATCTCCTCATTGTCTCGCTCGGTCACTTCTCTCTCTCTATTTATTTCTTCCTTGTCTCGCTCTGTATCTCTTCTCTCTCTTCATATCTTTGCTCTGTATCTCTTCTCTCTCTTTATCTCTTTGCTCTGTATCTCTTCTCTCTCTTTGCTCTGTATCTCTTCCCTCTCTTTATCTCTTTGCTGTCTCTCTCTTTATCTCTGCTTTCTCTTTTTATCTCTTTGCTCTCTCCCTTTATCTCTTTGCTCTCTCTTTATCTCCTCCTTATCTCGATCTGCCACTTTTCTCTCACTTTATCTCTTCCTTGTCTCGCTCGGTATATCTTTTCTCTCTTCATATCTTTGCTCTGTATCTCTTCTCTCTTTAATTCTTTGCTTGCTCTCTTTATCTCTTTGCTCTCTCTCTTTAACTTTCTCTGTATCTCTTTTCTCCCTTTGCCGCTTCCTTGTCTCGCTCGGTGTACCTTCACTTTATTTATCTCTTTGGTGTCTCGTTATTTTTTCTTTTCTCGTCGTGTATCTCTTCCGTATCTCGCTCTGTATTCCCCTCTCACTCCTTCTGTCTTCCTTGTCTCGCTCTGTACCTCTTCTCTCTCTCTATCTCTTATTTATGTTTCCCTGTATATCTTCTCTCTGTATATCTCTTTTTTGTCTCTCGCCGTATATTGTATGCCTCTATCTTTGTATCTCTGTTTTGTCTGGATCCTCTATATCCTTTTCCCATTCTATGTACTTGTTTTTGTCTCTCTTTCTCTGTATCCCCTCTATATCTCTCCCCTTTATCTCCGCTTTATTTCTCTGTCGCTCCGCTTATCTCTATTTGCATTTATTTCTCTTTTTCTGCATCTTGTCCTTGCATGTTTATGTATTTCTTCTTTCTTTCTCTCTGTATCGCTGTTTTCTCTCTGTATCTACTTTTTGTTGCTATCTTAATTTGTCTTCTGGCTATCTTCTAGATGCTTTTCGTCCCCCCCTTTTGTCTTTCTCCTTCCGCTCTCCCTCGGCCTGTCTATAGTCACTGGCTTTGCCATTGTTGCTTCCTCTCCCTGCCCTTTTTATTTACTTTTCTCTCATTTATTTTCTCTCCAAGTGTGTTTCTCCTACTCTGAATTTTCATGTTTATCTCGTACATCGGATTGACGATATCTTTTTCACTAATAGTGATCCAATAACAAGTTTCTCCCAGTAGTTTCATAATACAGTGGAGTCTCTCTATAACAGCATTCAAGGGAACCCAAAATTTTGCTGTTACAAAAGGAATGCTGTTATAGAGAACACAATTATTATGCATTCTATGTACTAGGTGCGGCGAATTTCATGACGTTAAGGAGAACATGCTGTTATAAGGGGTGCTGTTATGAAGAAACTCCACTGTATAATGCTTTGTCACATAATGTGGATAGATTTGGAGCTGGGCGTGACAAATATTCTAAAAATGTATGGATGGCGTTATATCACACGTCAATATTCGTCATATTCAACACAAACTTACACATTGGCAATGTAATGTATACAAGATTTATGTACAAGATATATTATACAAGATACATATCGAGGGTTAAGTATATAATTTGATCATCTCCGTGCGCTCCTAATACGTAAATTGACTATCTGCATTTCATTTTTCTGCACAAAATGATCAACTCCAGAAAAGGACAATCTGGCATTTCTGAATGTTAGTTAGTTTTGTTTTACGAAATTTTGCCTGTAGTTAGTTTTGGAATTAGTCTTACGTGCGTTTAGTCACTTTTGGTTCTTAGACGAAGAATGTATAATTTTAACGGTTTGAATATTAAATTGCATGCATATGTTCGTAACATTTAACGACTTTCAAAGCACTGTAGCAGCGAGCTCCGAATCGAATATTTTCAAGGTTTGGTTTGTATTCGATTCGAATTTGAACATTCGACTTTTTTATTGCTACCATTTGCATTCGGATTGATTTTTCGAACCGAATAATGCATCCGAATTGGATTTGAAAAATAAGTGACATTGTGACTTGAATTCAGTTTGTATTCGATTCTTTAAATAGAAAAATATTCGATTCGGATTTGTATTCGAATTGAATCCAATTCGAATATAATCCAAAATATCGTCGTTTAAAACCCAATAATGACTAAATGCTCGCAAAGCTAAAGCTTTAAATACATGTGCTAAAAGTCTTTAGCATCTTTTAGGCAAATTATCACCTTTTCCGAAAAACCAATACGGATCAATAAACTGGAGTATTTTGTGAATTCGTATTCGTATTCGATTCGAATTTACATACAAATACTCATTCTAGATTTTTATTCGACTTGGATTCGTCTTAGCAAGCCATTTCGGTTTTTACTTGTACTCGTATTCGATTCGAATTGAACCGAATCCAGAATATTTGGATTGGATTCGGTTTGAATTCGGTTCAAATTCGAATATTATTCGTATTCGTTCGGAGCTCTAGCAGCAGCCAAGGTCTAGGATGTGTACGCAAGTGGAAACTTTGTTTTTCCAAGCATATAATGGATAATTTAATTGTTATAATGTGATTTACATACATAATTTAAAACATATTGAAGTTAATAGTCATAGTTAGTTGGTGTGTCCACTTTATTCACAATTTGGATTGTTTTATTCAAGGTATGACATCCGAATCGGTATTCAAATTCCAATCGAAATTATATTCTTATTTTTCAGTATTTCAACCGGAATTAGTATCCATATTTTTGTCAGAAAAAATATTTAAATTGGAATTTATAATTACAAATACATTCAAAATTCAAATTCGTATTCAAAAGTTGACACTTGAATTCCGATACTTCATTCGTATTCGAAAATTCTTTCATTATGTTGCTAATTCCCGCCTTCGAGCAAGTTTTTTTTTTTTTGCAGAATCAAAGTATTGCAACCATGATTTTTTCAATTGGCAGTATTCTAACAAATTCGTCCGTTCAAGCACCGATTTTTGCAAAATCAGATTTACGGAATCAATTTGTAATTTCGTGAATTCATTTTTGGGTTTATTTTAAGCTACAAATTATGCCATATTGCATTAAAAATATTTGTTGTAAATATTTGAAAAGTATTTGAATACGTATTCATATATTTGAATTAAATTGTATTGGAATTAGAATTCATATTTTAGATATCCGAAATTTAAATTTGTATTTATAATTAGGAAAAGCACGTATTTTAATTCGAATTTTAATTCATATTTTTTAGGATGTCATTCCTTGGTTTTATTATATGCATTTCTATTTTACTCAAAAATTAGCAATTTGGCGTTTCGGTGGATTTGTACAATCGGTGGATTTGATTTGAGCAGCACGCTTGCATGGAGATAATCAGTTTATGTATTAGTATTGCCTGGAGATGATCAAATTATGTACTTCACCCTCGATATACAAGATATATGAACATATCATCGGTGTACATCCTGTCAGAGTAGCGCCGGAAATGAGCGGTTTAAATTCAATAAATGCGTCCAAGAAGAGCAAAAACTTCCCGAACAAAAGGGGTAATGTATTCGCCGTATATAATACATATTAGAAAAAACGGGCCTTGTGTGTGGTATATTGCCCTCTTTGGCAGTCAAAAGGGCTATGATCTATACTATTCCCTTCCTATTGTCTCTGCCCGCCCCTCCTCCGCCCCCAAAAACTTTCCCATAAGTCCTCAGCCCCCTCAATAGAGCCTGTCATGTGCACATAATTGGGAAGTTTTTCCCAGGACAACCTCCTTCCGAGGGCTTAACCTCCTATCATTAGTATATCAACATAACATTAGGGAGAAAGTGCACTTTCCCCGCCTCAGCTCTGCCTTTCCCACAGGAATTTCTTTGCCCGGGAGCATTCCCCCAAAAACGTTTGTAAAGGCAGACAATGAAAGTCACACGGTTATTATGTAGTATGTATTTCTATTTATAATATAAATGCCTATATCCATACGTAGGTGACTATATAGGCTCATATGAGCAAAATTATCCCTTTTTGTAGCTGTTTATCTATCCTCCTACAATTACACGAAAGGCATTGTTCCTTGTTCAAATAGTAAAATAGCCATGCCATGTAATCGACCTTGTAGGGGTCTGTTGAAGCCCTCGCTGTTTGTCTTTTTTCGGACAGGCCCAATTAAATATATGGTTCTAATACTCCCCTTTGTGCGTGTGGTTCCCTTTTGGTATAAATCAGGTAAATAATTAATGGGATCGGACTCGGCCGTATGCATGGATGTAACCTCCATGGACAAAAGTAGATGGTAAGGGGCAGGGGTTCCAATGAAATTTTTTTTGCCAAGGGGAAAAGAGGAAAACATGGGAAGAAATAATTCATTCCGGGGGAAATGTGGAGGCGAAAACGGGGAACAAATACTGCCAGGTAATAATTTAGGTCCTAAGTATCATATATTCATGGGTGTGCAAGGACGAGGCAAGGACAGGGATTAAGAGGGAAGAAATTAGTATCGGGGGTAAATGAGATTGAAGCTCTTAAGTAAAGTAAGACGAATAGAATTTGAAGATACTTCCGTATAAAAAATTTGGAATTATAATCAAGTACAGTAAAAAAAAAAAAAAAAAGAAAGTAAATGAAATTCGAAATCCGAATTATAAAACGTGAGCGGAAAGAGAGAAAATATATCAGAAAAAGATAAACTGCAAGCAAAACTGCAAGAGAAACTATGGAAGAACGAAATGACAAGGAAGGACATATGTTACGGATAAATTAAGGCAGAGTCAAATTCCAGGCAATGAAAGAGAGAGAGAGAAAGCAAAGACAGAACGCTGATGAGAGAATGCGAGAGAGAAAGCAAAGACAAAGAACGCGGAAGAGAGAATTCCAGAGAGAAAGCAGAGACAGGACGTGGAAGAGAGAATGCGAGAGAGAAAGCAAAGACAGAGAATGCTAACGAAATAATGCGAGAGAGAAAGCAAAGACAAAGAACGCGAGAGAGAAAGCAAAGACAAAGAACGCGAGAGAGAAAGCAAAGACAAAGAACGCGAGAGAGAGAATGCGAGCGAAAAAAATCTATAAAAGAGAATGTGTAAAGCACAAAGCATGCAAGAAATCTAAAACCAGATGAGAGAAACAACAAAAATTAAATCCGAAGTAATAAAGTATGAATTAAATCAAACTAAATTCCCAAGAGTGAATCCGATAGGGATGGTAAATGAAAGGAAATAAATAGAAAATGTCGAAGGGAAAGGAAGATAAACAAATACATATAATACCACAGAGAAAGAAATGGAGAGCACCTAAACATAATTGTTTATGGAGCAAATATTTAAAAAGAGATATTGTCAGGGATATGTACAGAGAGAAAGCCAGGAGTAGCAACAAAGGGATTTAGCGAAGGTTTTAGTGAATGGAAAGCAGGAGAAAAGTAGCAGAGAAAGTACAAAGAGAAAGTAAGTGCCATACGAAATAATGGGGTTGCAATTTTCACATATTACATTGTCCTCAGCAAGGTCAAATCCTCGCCGAATGTGGAATGGAAACAAAATTAAAGGGATTTTCCCTCTTTGCAGACATATAAAAGCTAAAATTTACTCCCGAACCAAACGAACCGAGTTTCTTTCATGTTCTTCCACTTTCTCTTTTTCCAAAAGTCCAACATTCTCATGCGGGTCTCACATTTCAAAAGAATGATTTCTTCAAAAGATAAAACATTTCTATCTCCCCGCTCCTTTCCCTCTTCCCGCTCCTACCAATTCTTTCGACTTTCCTTTGTCCAAAACCTTCCATTTGATAATGAGAAGGATTATTTCAAAGGATATTCTCACATGTCTGGGGGATCCTTTTTAAAAAAATCCTGGCTCTTATGTACATGAAACTTGGGTCAATTTGCACCCAAGAAACTTTTGTTTCCATTATGAGCAAAAGAGCGGAAAAAGCCAAAGGTGAGGTAGGAATTATTTGGGGGGAAATTGTGCACCAAAACGGGAGAAAACCCTTGATATGCATATACAGACGAGTGTATGCATACTATACGAGCTCCAATTTCCGCATTACCTTGTAAGGTGTACCTTTCGCCTTTCGTTGGAAGAGGAATTCGGTGGGGTTTGTCACTATGATTACGGCTTTGATTGGCACTGGGATAATTTTCGGGGAAAAACACGTAAATTCCGTCGAGTTCCGAAATTTGGGAGTAATTTGCGTATGAGATTAATGGTAAAGCAAATACAATTTGTAAGGCAATTCATACTTGATTTGGTGGTGAATGCGAAAAAGGTTGTCCGTCCCGAATTGGAAATGCTAGAGCGAAAGAAACTTGGCATGGATACAGGAGAGAATGACTAATAAAATAGACTAATGAAGGGAGACGGAAACAGCCAAGAAAATAAAAAGGACGAGACAAAGAGAGATTTAAAAAATATAAAAAGGACGAGACAAAGAGAGATTTAAAAAATATAAAAAGGACGAGACAAAGAGAGATTTAAAAAATATAAAAA
>JAQGBT010003283.1:0-20170 GCA_034698585.1 Disparrhopalites patrizii | reverse complement strand
CTCTTCTCTCTCTTCTCTCTCTTCTCTCTCTTCTCTCTCTCACTCTGTCTCTCTCTCTCCCTCTCCTTCACCTGTAATTCATATGGAGCAAGGAGTCTGACACTCAATATGTGCTCTTTGGAACTCACCTATAATCCCTGGCGAAAGCTATACTTGCTCTGCTGTAGCACCCATTACAAATACCTTGCCCTCATGCACATCATCTGTATCATCGCTTCAATTAATTAGCATTTCTCTTTGCTCCAAATTATTAACTGCTCCCCCTCCTCCGCTAGAATCTCAATTCCAGTTCTCCAAGAGGCAATAAGAAGGCTCACTCGCTCGCGGTCACTCAGTGAGTGAGAAGGAGCTTTTTTTCTTCAACATCTTCAACATCTTCCACAAGACCAACAAACACGTACATCCATACGTCTTTTTTCCCCCTCAAACAGTTGAAACCACCAACTACATGCATTGGGAGCTCCTTTGGGTTACGCGAGTGAATGTAGTGCGAAAACTTATCATTATAATTACTGCCTGTATGACCAGAGCAACTTGTACAGAGAATGGAGTGGGAAAATATCATAAGCGTTTGCAAATTACCCACACACATAGCAAGAGTGAGAGAGAGAGAGATGGAGCGGACATTTCGTAAAGTAGATCTATATAGTTAATAAGAGGAACACTTGAAGTGTGCTCGAGAACATTTATGTGCAGTGTTAGGGCATGAACTGCTCTCCGGCCGAACATGACCACCTGCAATTAATTACTCTTACATTACACAAATAATCACTGTGATCAGGAATAAAGAAAAGGGGGTGGGAAATTCAATTTCAGACTTGTCAAGGAAAGATGCATTATTGCAAAGATGCGTTCTCTCAACTTTATCAGGAGCTATTATCCCCTCAGCCCCGGCCAAGAAAGTGCTCGTTGCACAATCGCACTCACAGCGTCACAGCTTACGGAGGCACCCACAAATTATCTCCCATTCCTCCTCCGTGTCCTCCTCACCCTCGTCCCATACAGCGTCAGATGCAGTCGGCAGTCAGCAGTGACATGCAGACGAATGCTTTCTTCTCAAACGCTCCTTTACCCGTCACCACATCCCAGGAGCTCCAAGAGAAATCACCAATTGTGATAAATTCCCTACTCAATGATGTGAATGGGAAGAAGTACAAGGCAACTCCTGCCCATTTACATTTACTATATCACCTCACGTATTTGCCCGAATACTACAACTCTACGGAAATTGTCGCACCAAACTGGATTTGATGAATACAAAAAAGGGAAAACAATCCCATTGGAATCCCTCCACTAATCTTCTGTGGCATGATATGTTTTCGCGTCTTCTGGGTTGTGGATTCTCAAATAAAAAGACAATTATTTCTGCAGTTCTTCATTCCTACCGACAGCATCCTCATCTAAGTGAGTGAGCTTAGAGAATTACTTTTAATTTGCTCCATTTGCCTCGTGGCTACTCCGATGGAGTGCCTTCACATCTGGGGAATGAGATGGGAGCGAGAAGAGGAGGGAGAGAGAGAGAGAGAGAGATAGAGGGAAAGAATGAAAGACAGATCAGTATTCAGAAACAAGACAATAAATTATGAGATCGGTCACTTGCCATTGCCATTTGTAGCGACTGCTGCTGGTAGGAGAATGAAGCCACTTCTCTCATCTCTCCCCTTATGTCTCTTCTTCCTTTTATTCCCTCTTTCGATTCTTCCTCCTATTCTTTTCGTAAATTATCAAATTTTCTTGTAAAAAATACATTTCGTTCAGAAAGGACACATTTCTTTCCGGACCGGACCTTTTCATACTTAATTTTGTTTCGCTTCCAAATCTGCTACCTTCCGTGCCTTTTTGATTTGAGAGTTTTACAAGGAAACATCGTTCAACTCTTTTTGGATTTTTACACCTTTGATAAAATACGAGTTCGCAGTGTCGATTTCAAAGTGTATTTGTCATTGCTGACACCGACTAACCGATTTTATTCTACCGGAAAAAAATTAGGGATAGAAGGTTGGAGGCGGATTGAGAGAGTGAGAGAGAGAGAGAAAGAGAGAGAGAGAGAGAGAGAGATTGGGGGGCGTAAAAGTTCAAAGTCGTAAAAATGTATGGAAGAGAATAATAGGAGGAAGAAAGAGAGAATGAATCAATTCATTGGCAATTCCCTCACGTCCTGCTCATGCCGAGAGACATAAAGAGAGAGAGAGACAAGAGAAAAGTAAGGCGATGCGACGGAGATAGTGAGGAAAAAGTAGTGAGGGAGAAAGAGAGACATGCAGAGAGAGACAGATGCAAAGATAGATGGCCAAGCAAAGGGTTCTTCTTCTTCCGTTTGCTCCCTTAAAGACCTTTTCTTTTACTCGCATAAATATTATATGCATTTCATGATCAGAAGGGGCCTACATTTGTACAGAATGGGACATTGGTGTGAGCGGTACTAGGTTGAAGTGTCCCTGGAAGGAGAGCGTTGGAGTTGGAAATGTGGGCGTGAAGGAGAATAAAAGAAAGAAGGTCCCTTGCCAGTCTCATTTCGTGTCATTTTTTGCCTAAGTGGTATTGATCTCCGAGTTTAATTAGTATGTATGGAAATAAAAAAAAGGAATGAAAGGATGATCGGCTCAATGAAGAGCGCCTCCGTGCCGTGGAGCCTCAATGTGGTTTCACAGGTCTTTCTTGTTATACGCGGCTGTTGTCGCTGTACAAATATTTACGATGAGAAAGGAGAGAAAGAAAGTGATTGATGTTAATTAACTCGTGAAATTTTACATGCAAATAATAATACAAACAACCCTTTGAATTATTATTACGCATGCCCAAGAGCAGAGCGCCGTTCATATTCTTTCCTTTTTTTTTTGATTGAGAGGGGACGAGTTACAGCTATGCATATGCATATGTAGTCATTATATGGAGACGTCGTCCATCTCTCTCCCGGTCTGTCTCTCTCTCTCTCTCTCTCTCTCTTGCTGTCTCCGTCTCTCTCCTTGTAATCAATTTTCAATTGCTATACCTAATTGCAATGCTTCTGCCAGGAGATTAACTGCCCTTACGCATTCGAGCAGAAGGAGGAACATAAGGAGTTGCCCGAGTACTAGCTCATATGTCATGGAGCTCTCAAGGAGCTCCTGTATTTTGCAACCGAGAAGCTCTTCTATTAGGGGCGTCCATGTGTCCTGCATTGCGCAGTGGAGCACATTTATCAATTCCTCAAGTGAGCATTGTCTCCGTCCCCACCATTATTCATGGAAAGTAAAAGGATTCTTTCTTGTCGCACTTCACATCAATCCCTCCTAAATACTTTGTTCGACTCTTTCTCCTCCTTCTCCCTCTCCTCACAGATGAAGGACTGCATAGTAAACGTTTACGTTTACTTAGATGACACTTCCCAAAGAAATGAATGGAGGAGAAAATCAATAAATTAATAGGGAGCAGAAAGCCAACTCGGGGCACGTCCAAATGAGCTCTTGTCCTCAATGGGCCAGCTTAACTTTGAACCAGTCAGACTCACAATAGATTTTTTATTCGCTTAGCCGAATATTCAATCCTAACTGTGAAGGATCGGGTGAGTAAAGCGTTGAGCGTCTTTCCATAATCTGAATTCGATAGGCACTCATTCCGCGTGGATATGCCATGGGAGAGGTTAGAAGGTGTGCCAGGCGCGAGATTCCCCTGGCTCTTGTCTTCTTGGAAGAATGAAGAGAAATATTTGTGACTTTTATGCGCACTCCAGGGATGGAAAGGGAAGAAGAAGAAGGATGCGGAGGGGAAACGGTGTGATTGTGGGAGGTAAAGGAGTTCCCGGTGGGGTGGTCATTGGCAAAAGCTGGAAGGGGAATAGGATCGGGGCGTGTCAGAAGGATGCGCATGGGAGGAATCCAGGCTAAATTATAGTAAACTATTTCAAAGCACGGAAGGGAGAGTGAAGGACTGCCTAAAGATATTCGTGGAACTTGGCTTTTGCTCAGCAAAATCTACCGTTGCAGTGTGTGGGGCTTGATAATCCGCTCTACCCCCATAAGATGGACACGGTGCTACAAAACATTGTTTTGATTACGATAAAATATGTGACTTGATGAGTGAGCACAAGCACGCACGCACCGCCTTCCAGAAGGAACTCATTCTTTAGCACTTTCCCACTTCCCCACACTCCCGTCCACCTTCCATTTCCCTTTCTCCAGGCTTCCCTTGTATCTATGCCCGAAACAAAAAAGTGGCTCATACACATTCCACATATAGATCAGCTGTCCAGATTTTCACATTACTTACAGCACGAGGAGTACACGAGTCTGCACTAGCACTTTCCTTCCACATCTGGATACTGCTCAAAGAATCCAATTGCTCCGTTGAGTCGGATGAGCTTCTCTCAAGTAATTCTCAAGTAAGCGGTAAATCCGGTAAACAAAGCCAATCTGGTATAACTTATGACTTCGAGACCATTGTACTCCATTGTTATGTTCCTAAACTCGCGTCCAACCAGGTGCATGCGCTGGGTTTTTGAATTTCCCATGGTTGCAGGTAGGAGATTAAAAAGTTTTCTCTTTTCTCTGTGGTGCAATATTCTGTAGGAATTTGTTGAGACTGAATTCCTACTTTTAGGTTGAATAGATTGTGAGTTGTAAGCATGGATGTGGAGATGAGAAGTTGGACGGTGGAGGGTCCATGGGTTGGTGCGGAGGTGTGAGTTGGAGGCGATTAGGAGGGCTGAATGAGGGCACATTTGTCCCATTTGAATGGATGGCATCACAAGGACGGAATGACTCTTGTCCTTTTGTGGACGTGGAAAGCCTCTGCTAATGTGTGTTCGGGAGTGGTGAGCTGAATGGAGAAGGCTCGCACTTGATGTATGGCCAGGAGAGGGAATTGGCAATATTTTGTGATGTACGAGCAGAAAGCTCTGGGATCCCTCACTGTGTAATGTAGTGCGAGATGGTTGAGCCCCATAAATTATATCCGCCTTTCGACTGGTTTTTCCTCCCTCCGCAGCATCTCGCACACACCATCATTCCCTCCAATGGCCAGGGGATGCCACCAGAACTTGCCTCTCTATCTCACTTCCATCTACTTCATGCGGGGAAGTTACGACCCTTCCCAGCTGAATCCGCAGAGTTGGCCCAGAAGTACAAAATGAAGTTGCCACGCGGAAATGTTGAGCGAGGATGTATTCCCGCTCATTCACTTTAATTGAGGGAGTCTTTGGGGCAGGAGCGGAGGAAGAGACGAAGAGAGAGAGAGAGAGAAAGAGAGAGAGAGAGAGAGAGAGAGAGAGACGGAGAGGGGAAGAGTGATGCGAAGGAATTCGTGGACATGACAAAAGAATGTAGAGCCATGCGTTTATGATGAGCAGCCAGATCTTCGCACTCACCGAGAGGAGCGAAAGTGCAACTTATCTAGATTGAGAGTGACTCTGCATTTATTTAGGTGCTAGTAATGCCCAGCCGCACCTTCGTCTCCACGCGAGCAAGAATTTACTCTCTCTCTCTCTCTCACCTGCGAGAGGAACGGGTAGGGAGAGAGCAAGAGGAGAGAGACGAGAGAGAGGAGCGAGACGAAAGAGAGAAAAGACTTGTTTCTTACGTAAGGACATAACGAGTCTGGAGGAATCGATTAAATCCAGATCGCGTAGCAAAGTAACTCCAATTTTATTATGACACAAGCCATAACTTGACTGTAGAGACGATTTATGAGGAAGAAGAAATAATTGCCTTCAAATTCCTCGACAACTTACTTTTTTTCTCTGTCTCCCTCTCTCTCTCTCGATAGACTCATTGCCTCGCAAAACATTTAATGCTCCGAAGCTATACTTGTGAATAAATAGGAATGGCCTGGAAGATTATTACTGATGCTAAAAGGCACTTGATTCATGCCATTTGACGACTGATTGAGGGAAGCGTGTAAGTTTGGGCAATGATGCACTTTTATAGCACAGTTAATAGTCTAATTTTTACACTTCTTTACATGATAGAGAGAGAGAGAAATGGGAGAAATTATTAATTAGGAGTGGTGTTATGGAGTGGAGTGACTGGCGAAACTTGTTAATTGAAACATTCCTTCCTACTTGGTTTCCCAGTGACACAACAACATTGTGCAGGCCGTGTAATAACCTTAGAGACCCCCTCAACTCCCTAAACCACCAATTGTATAAAAAACTGCGATAGTTCATTTTAAAGGCCTTCCATGTCTGCCTGGAAAAAGGTCACAATCGGATCAGCCATGCTGTCGTGGAGGAATGCGAAAAGGCGTCATCTACAATGCATTCGCCTGAGATCGTCAGGAAAACATAAGATTTCGCGACAAGGACCATTTTGATGTGAGAAGTCAGAACGAATAATTATAGAACAATTTTGGCAGTTTTAGTGGCCTGAGCTAGAGAAACAGATCTGGTGCTCGGCCGCTTCCGTCTGAAATGAAAATGAAAACCCTAAAAAATCCCGTTTTAATTAAATTCACCTTCTGCCTGTCCGATATTGATGAGCACAAATTTGCTGGAAGCGTTGAAGTGAACAGTTGGAGGCTCGGTAAGATTTGTAGTTGGGGCTATGGGGCTGTAGAGGGGCTTCTAACGTTATTTACATGCCCTGTATACTTCACCTAATGATAATGATGGCAATAATAATTTTATTCCTAATTTTCGAACAAGTTATTACATGTTCAAGTCGTTACAAAGCCTGTCCTTGGTTTGGTTTCCCCCAACTTCTTCATCGCACTTCTTCGTCTTCCTCTCCTCCACAAATCATCTGAAAGTTCGCCACATCACGAGCATCTCACAACATTTCCCTCTCTCTCGTAAATTATTCACAGAAAAATCCTCTGGTGGAAATAAATTAATTTTTTTTTCTCCCTCCTAAAAATAATCAATCGCACCTCAACCTTCACCTCTCCCCGCTAATTATTAATGCCTCATTGTTTAGCATAAATTAACCTTTTCACACACTCATGGCCTGTCACTAGCTCAGCCCTCCCCATCATCCTCTTCTCTCCACAACTTATCCACTCGTACAGTCGTAAAAATGTATTTCTCTCTGTCTCTCTCTCTGTCTCTCTCTCTCCCTCTCTCTCTCTCTATCCACTCCTTTGCCTTCTTTCCACCCCATCAACTCTTATTTCTTTGAGCAAATGACTTTCCTTGCTGGCCACAACTCAAAACAAGTTACTTCCACTCATACATCCTCCATCTTTTTTAATTTACTCCCAATTCCACAAATGCTTCTCCAAGGCAAACTGTGATAAAACATTATTATCCATATAATGAGTACGACTAGCCCAGGAACAAAAGCAGACCATTGTTGTTCCTGTGATGACAAGTTCCCAATCAAGTCCTGACACACACTTCCAGCACAAGCCTTCCATGTGCACAGATAAGCGGACCACTGCTAAAAACAATAAATTTGAAAAGGCAAACAGGAACTCACACGTTTATGTAAAATCATCTGAAGGCTTTTGTTTAAAAAAACCTGGAATCAAACAAAGAGATTTGACGGTCCATTTATTCGTCAATATGCTAGGGAAAACTGAGGAGAAGTCTGGGGATTTGTGGAGCGAGAGGGTGGTAAAAGACTCCCTTGGAAAGTGGACGTGTGCATATGTGGAGCTAAAATGATGGGGAAGTGGTGGGGAGGGACAAACGGAAGAAGTGAAGGGGTTGCGAGATTTTGGTCCATTGAATGGGATTCCGTGCTCGTCTCTGAATGAGAGGTAAACGCTTCTAATGATAATCGACTCCAACACTGCCAAGAGCATGATGACTTCTCTTGTGTGCTGATTAAAAAAAAGTCAGGGACTGGGAGAGGAGAGTGAGGTGGGAAATAATGTTTTTTATTTTGTCCTCCCCTTCATCAGTGGCAAGTGAGAGGTTGAGGGGAAACCACTGTTTGTTCTTCTTACTTCTTACCGATGATTGCTTACGCACTTGAACACAACTATGCAACACGTTTCCCCTTTCGCACCGCATAATCATTCCTTTATTCCTTGCAGGCATCACATTTTCTCGTTTAATCAAACACCGCAAAGCAGTTTTTCCCCTTCCCTCCAACTCCTCACAATGGCACAGACTACAACTAATTTCATAAATTACATAGACAGTATTTTTTTTGCGCGAGGGAAATTGCTCAATTTTCAAGCTATCCAAGTTAGTTGGGAACTTAATTATGCGGCCTGTAAGAGTGTTTGACTTGGGAGCGTAGATAATATGAGCCTAAGTGTTTGTTGGTTTGTTGTGACGGGGAACTCTCTTGTTTCATTTGGCAGATGTGGCAAGACATCGAGAGCGTGTTGCTGGGAGAGGCCTCGTCGGACACTTCGGCGGGCCTCCTGAGTGACCCTTCGAGTCCCACAGGATCCTCCGTGTCCTCCTCCTCCACCAGACGTTGCTCAGAGTCCCCTTTGGCGGGTCAGTCGGGCTCCTCCATGTCCCCGTCCGAGTCCGCCTCCTCCTACGCTCATCTCCAGTCCGGCTCCCCCACTCCAGACCCTCTCTTCCCATCCTCCGCCCACGTGACCGTCATGGAGAACGTGACGACGCCCATCAACTTCCCCACCGGCAGCGAGGACTACGTGGATCTGGATCTGCTCATCAACCGCGCCGCCGAGGACCTGTCCTCCTTCTTCTCCTCCTCCACCTCCTCGTCTCACCTGACGCAGTTGGTGCATGGAAGTCAACTCTCTGTGAACCAGTTACCCAGCCTGAGTCCCCTCCACCTGGGCACACCGCCCCTCCTCAGGTCGGGGCTCTCGGGGAAAGACAGTCAGCTGGGAATCCATTCTTGTCGTCCCGACCTCAGCGCCATCAAAGTGGAGAGTTTCGTGTCCGCCACACCTGTGATACTCCAGCAACACTCCAGCAACACCTACACCAACGGTCAAATGTCCCCTCCAGCGAGTCCGGAGACGAACGGCCTCCGAAGTGTAGCCACGAGTGCCGGGGACTGCAAAGGCAGCAGCAGTAGTAGTAGTAATGGCGGGAACGGTCAAATTCTAATCAAGGATGAGAAGAGCAGTGAGGAGTTGTCCCTCACGGTCCTCTCCAGCACCCCCAGGAGTTCCCTCTTGAGCAGCCTGAGCGGGGTGAGAGGTCAGAAGACGGTGGTCCTACCCAGCATCTCCACGCTCGGAGTGACCTGCGTCAAGGCCCCCTTCCAACCGTCTCCTGCCAACCCCCTCCCCGCCGTCCCCATCCAACTGAAGGTGATGACTCCGCCCTCTTCCCCCAACCTCGTGGATCTCCTCACGTCCCCATCCGCAGCCGGCGGACATCAGCAATCCAGCCTCCTCACCACACTCACCACCCTCACCTCCTCTCACCTGTCCGGCCTCAGTCGCTCCAGCCACTCTCCGGCGTCCTCCACTCCCCCTTTAAGCTCCTCCCTGACCTCCTTGACCTCTCCCCTGGAGCCAAGCTGCAACTTGTCACGGGGCTCCACTCCCATGTCCACGGCCGCCGTCTTGAATTCCGGGGGCCCACAAAGTCTCGGGAGTCAGCATCCAGCACTAGTCCCTCCTCCCAGGAGCACTCCCGGAGGAGACGGGCTGAGTTCGAGCGGAGGGAATAATGGGAAGTGCAAGCGACCGAGGCGGGGCTGGGGACGGAAGAAAGTGACCACGCACACCTGCTCACATCCCGGCTGCAACAAAACCTACACCAAATCCAGTCATTTGAAGGCGCATCTGCGGACGCACACGGGGGAGAAGCCCTACCAGTGCAACTGGAAGGGCTGTGGTTGGAAATTCGCGAGGTCGGACGAGTTGACCCGGCACTACCGGAAGCACACCGGGGACCGACCCTTCCATTGCCGCTTGTGCGACAGAGCCTTCTCCCGCTCCGACCATCTCTCGCTCCACATGAAGCGACACGTCACTGTCTGACACCGCATGAGAAGCACCCAATTCTCCAGTGACTTATCACTTACATTCTAGTAACAAAGCATCAGGAATCTTTTCCTTTTCCGCCATTCACCCATTCACCCATTCACCCATTCTTCTTCCTTTCCTGGCCAATCCCACATTATTTTATCCTCTTCAGCCAACTCTTCCAACTCTTCCCACACTCACAACAACTCTCTCTCTCTCTCTCTCTCTCTCTCTCTACACATTTACTGGCATAGACGGTAGCTGGAGTTGTTGGGAAGGAAGTTCGCCTGTCATGACTGGACGGGAGGAGTCCCTGGACTGAGCCTGTGTCCAGGAGAACTTCCCTGCAAATGAGCCATCAGCGCCGTCCCGAGTCCCTTAAGCCGTCAATGACACGCTTCCCATCCCGCTCCTCTCCTTTCCATATCATTCCTTAGGACTTCCTCACCTTTCTCTGGATGTAGATATTTCCTCAGTACCTATGTAGGTCTGTAATGTATGTGTGTATAATGTGTAAGAAGAAAAAAACATGTATGGAGAGACATGAATTTATTTTGGAATGAAGCAAAGCACTTCCACACTCTAGTACGTCTGTCTTTTTCATGTACATAGTGCAGTGTGCAATACTTTTCACTTTTTGCCAATCACTTCTAGTGCTGCGGATTGTATAATTATTTGTAATTCTACACCAACCAATCTCATTCACATTCTCATATGATTACATTGTTATTACAAGATATTTTTTTTTTTAATTTACTCCACTTGCATCCCATGCGCTGTTCAAATGCAAGTTCAAAAAACAAAATAATAATATGATTTTTTATGCCAACTCTAGCCTCTAGGTGATAAAAAATAAATACGTATACTCAATTGTCATTCTTATTTTCTTTTGCGCCGTCAATTCTTGCTCATAATGTGCATAAATGTACGCCTTACAATCCCACACTCCTTTATATAGCCTGTGTGAGGATCTCGACCACTTATGGTGGTGGCTCACCTCTCATTAGCATTTATCTCTCCATAATTACTGCGAGGCATGCTGTCTTCAATGGTCAATCAATGCTCCTTGGAACGCTACCCGTTTTTTTAGTTGACTTTTATTAAAAGGAATTAGCCAAGAACGTCTGGCAATTAGGAGCACACAGAGAACCCAAAGATATGGCGAATTCTTTTCATACTCTTCCAACTGTCCAGTTGTTGACTTACGAGCGACAGCTCCATACGTATGGCAATGTTTCCAATGGTTATCACGGAAAAAATGGGCCCAACACCAACATCTGCACTGGCTAAATGTAAAGGGCGAGAGTGAGGAGAAGGTTAGGTCATTAAATTACGGAACATGCTCATGAGTGAGCACTGAGAAGCTCCTCTGGGCACTGCGAAGGCAATTCAGCCCTGGCATTTCCTATTCATTTACACACCAACTTGGCTTTTTTTCAATCTTTTACAACTTGTTCCTTGTCAGTTGTCACGTTACAGCCCCTAAATCTTCCACATCCCTTCGTCCTTTCCTCTTTTATTTAGCAAAATGATGCGCAGAGACCAGCCTCTTCCAACTTCCCTTGTCCGCCGAGACTTTTCCGCAGCTCTTCCAGCCCATTTAACCACAGGGCCATCTCTCCTTTGTCTCTCTCTCTCTCTCTCTTCTTGTTTATTTACATTCACGTGAATGTTTCAAATCATTGTGTCCAATATTCACCCACTCAAGCTACATGTACATGGTACACCTGGGAAAAGTCTTGGTCAGCGATAGGACTGAAGGCACACATAAAGTTGAAGGACTGAAACAAAATCTCCCGTCAACTGACCTGCCACAGAGAAGGAAATTGTGGCCGTGTTTGCTTATTCATCCTGTAGTCGGAGATCCTCCTTATCAGACTGCCCATCAGCAACAACACGTTGGATTGCTACATGTATTACATCAACGTCTGTTAATCCAACACTTGTGTCATTCCCTAAACACGTACATACATATATGAAACAAATGATGAGCTACCAAATTCTCACGAGTCCGGAGTGAGAGACCTGGCAAGGAAATGGGTACAATGTACAATGTACGCGTCTTCACCTCCGTCCATCACATCAACATACATGCATATGCATATTATCTGTTTACTTTTTCAGATCCGTTACCCGAGCGAAAACAAAACAATGCGTCACAGGGAAGAGAATTGGAAGTGGAGAAATATTTTGATGGGATGGAAAGGCGAGACTTGGTCCAGAGTGCAGAGCAGGTACACAGCATGTGAAGCCAAGATGGAGATAAGAGGAGGGAATGATCATGATGATTCTAATTAGGAGGAGTGGAATTGGAAGAGGGAAAGAGAGAAAGAGAGAAAGAGAGGAAGAGAGAAAGAGAGAAAGAGAGAAAGAGAGAAAGAGAAAAAGAGAGACAGAGGGGAAAAGCCAGGCGTATTGTTTCTCCCTACGGACTTTGGTGGGGATGGAGAGGAGAGTGGGAGAGTGGGAGAGTGGGAGAGTGCAGAGAGACTGTGGACTGGGAGCACATGTGAGCGTCTTTGGGTTTTGTGAGAGGAAGAGTGGTGGTGGTTATCCGAGATAGGATCTGCTTTTTCCAAGAGTGCTGGGCATACATTACAATGATGATTACTTCAAATTACAACCCCCTTCATGTTTGCAGACAATAAATAAAAGTCAATGGAGAGAGGAAAAATTGGTGTGGATTTATATTGCGACTGTGTAATCAGAATATTTATAAACCAAACTCTGAAAGCATTACACCTCCATTCCAAGTCATTGCATTCGCATTTTTTTAGCACTAAATTACTACCTCTCCCTTCCATTCATATCTTATTTAGGGGCACACACTCTATTATTTAGCCATCCCTTTGTCAATATTTGCATCCAAGTAATTGCTACCACCATTCTTCTCTATAATTCTCTCCTTCACTCCCTTTTCTATGCATTGGGACCAGCGGAAACTCCGAGCGGAGAGTCTCTCCGAGTCTAAAAATCCTCTTGATATGCATTTGTATAGGGCAAGGATATGCCATTTATCTTGGAGCTGATCCTCTTCAGAGACACGTTTCTGCTCCCAAAGTCCTCCAACGACTTATTTATATTACTGGTCCTTCCTGTTGCATGTGCTTGTGCTGCCATTTCTTTCGTCAAAGCTGGAGGAATTTTCTGGTGGGCTTTGTGTAAGTCACTTGGCAAATTAAATGGTTTTATTGCAATAGTAAAAAAAATTAAAGGGTTTCTTGGGGCTCCTGTTGAAGAACAAGCTCCGCGATATGGATTTAGATTAGAGTCTCTCTCTCCTCTCTCTCTCTCTCTCTCTCTCTCTCTCTTTTCTAACTTGCAGTTGCACAGTTCATGCACACACGGACATGAATACATTCCTCGGCAACAATAGCCCAAGGCTCGTGTGAATGTTAAAAAAATTGACAAGGACATGAGCCATAAGAATTTTTACTAACAAGAAAAAAATATATACATTTGGTCATTCCAAAGAGCTCTTAACCGTTCCAATGCACTCTGAGAATGGCTTGCCACAATTATTATTATCGCTCTTATTATGAAGCGCAGTCTATTCTCTGTGCAATTGAACACTTTATCACCTCATTTTTCTATTGTGCTTTTTTTTGAAGTAAAGCATTTTTCCAAACTCCTCAAAAATGTGAGTAAATTATAATCTTTTGGAAAAATAAAATAAAAAATTCTCCTCTCCACGGTGAGGCAATAGCTAAGAGTGTGGCGGAGGCCGAGAAATGAATGGATTTAATGAAGGAGAAATAATACGTCTTGAGCGGGGATTCTTATGTGTGGACGTCTTTTAATGTGGTAATTGGTGTATTGCCAGCCTTTTGTTGCTCCCAGGAAAACGGGACCCACTCAGTCCGTAATCATAATCATAATGTAATGCTCAGCAATGTACACAATACACTCCACATAATTACTAATACGCGGAGGAGAGGAGAATAGAGGGAATTTAAAGATCGCACTACTTATGGCTACGTTTGAGCATGGCATTTGGCTTTGATACATTTGGAAAACAACAATGGCTGAGGCACACAATGCGGGTGCTGACAATGGGATTTGCTCAGCAAAAATCCCTTCGTTTCTACACACTCTGGGATTGGAGATGCAAGGCAGAGATTGTGCTGAATGAGAGAGAAAGAGAAAGAGAGAAAGAGAGAGAAAGAGAGAGAGAGATCCTTTTTTACTCTCGTTTATCTGTTCCATTCTGACAGTGAATTGTCCCTTGGCATTAGTTACATCACTTGGAATATTTTAAAGAGGACAAAAAATGGGATTCATTTTTCCATCCCCAGCACAATATTATCTCTAACAATGTTCATTCTCTCCTTTAACTTGAGAATGGGCTCTTGCATCACAACCATTATTATTAACAATCATCGCCGCAACCAACAACTTCACTTTTATCTCCCTTTCCTTTTCTTCTTTGGCATGACGCGATCGGGACAGGCTCTGTCTTGTTCCAACCTCAGCAACTCGGCAGAGTGCAAGGAGTAAGAGTGTCTCAGGTGAGAAATAATGAGCAAAGCTTGGAAGCGCAGAAATCCCAAAATTCAAAGTGGTTCCGGGAATCAATCTCCACAAATTAGGTGTTAATTGAGCTGAGGGAATTAAAAGTTTTTTGAAGTGCATGGATCTAGAGAGCTGAGAAAGGGGTAATGCTTCCACAATGGAGGTTTTTGTGGCCGAAATTCTCGGAATCATGGGTGTCCACTTCAATCCTTTCATCTTCTTAATGCGCCAAATTCAACAAGTGCTAATTGCCCAAATTACACAATTAATAGCTTCTAATTATCCCTTCCCCAACATATGGCACCTTCAATCCCAGTTTTTTTTGCCTCTCTTCAATTGCAACAATTATACAACCTTTATACTTGCACATTTCTCTCTTTTTTATGAGCCCTTCGCAGCTCACTCATTACAAGTGTTTTGTTGGGAGTGGAATGGAATGGAATTCCAAATAGTTAATTGCATGTTTACTGAGCACCCACATACAAGCGATCTGTAACGACTTTTCTCAAGTTTTTTGCTTCTCAAATCTTGATGTAGACGGAAATAGTAGCGGATAAAAATTGCGAGAAGAAACAAGACGGAGCAATAATTTTTGGGGGAATGATGGAAGGACAGGACCCTTGGGCGAACTGGTGGCCTGGAATTACTATTATTATTGGGCAAAGCAAAAAAAATGAAACTGATAACGGACCACTATTCAAGCTCAGAGCCAGAGTGAGATATGTTGGTGGGAATGGAAGGGCTCGTCCCCGCCTACTCGCGCTCATTCTCATCTCCGAGGCTCTTTTTACGTCTTGGTAATAATCATTATTTAGGCTAGAGGCTCTTCTGCAGCAAAGCCGTTGTCAAGGACGCCAAGGATGGATTCTTAATTTTTTACGCATTTTCCTCCATTTTCTCAAATTCCCTAGCTTCCTCCTTCGCTGCTCTTTGAGTCACTTCCGTGGCACACTCTCGGCCCACTTCACGTCCAAGAATCGTTTCTAAAGTGCTTTTAATGGAGGGGAATTACCATCATGGGCAGTGATGGGAAGGGATGTAATTATTACCTCCAGTATTGTTTCTCCACACATTTCTGACGTTCCTTGTCCCATTATCGAGGGCTCTCCATCATCCCATAGTCCAAATAACCTTTTTGCAAAGATTTTAAAAGGCTCTATGTATGCACATGTACTCATACACCCTTAGTTTCTTCTGCGTTGAGTGCGCACCTCCGACATGCATCTTTCAGGAACAGCCAAATAACCACGATATTTATCATCCTCAAAATGCGATTATCCCCTTCCTAAATCGACGTCCGCACCTTAGAGATTTAATTTATTTCATCTGTACACACGTACTTATGCATGCATTTATATATAAGCATGTGTAAATATCTATGTGGCCTTTTTTTGTAAAATCAAGCTCATAATTGCACTTGCGATTTACTTAAATGCTAGCCCGTACTTGGTAATTTTGTCTCACTCAGCCTAATCATTCACATTGTTTTCGCCTTCTTTACAAATTATAGTTTCTCTTGCCTCTCCACAAAAAAGTGTCAGAGCTTTGCCCAAAACAAATAGAATTTCAGCACATTTTCGGGCCAATTCAAAGTCAAAGTAGACCCAATTTGCAAGTCATTTCCCGTAATCATTTCCCACGCTTGTATGCTTCTCGTTTTGACTTGGTTTCTCCGTTAACCAGAATAAATCAATGGAAGACAAAAGGACCTTTGTGTGGACCAGATAAAAATAGGAAAGAATCCATTTGGGATTCTTTCGAATGGGAAGTTATAGCCGTGGCTTGGTGACAGGCGAAGTGACAGTGGTTGGATATCCTGAGAACTCTGCCTATCCCAGCGACTAGAGACGTGGGAATAGCAAGAGGGAGATGCTGCCCAGTGTAAGACGAGTCTTCGTCGAGATTTATGACTTTGGTGGCGAAGGAAGACTCGTGGATGCGGTGGGGGAGAGGCAAGGGACAGGGGAAGATAAGGCTCCTGCTGGTCATTGGTCGTGGTCGCTGGTGTGGGGCTAATAAAAGACTATAGAACTATCTTTTGCTCAAGAGGAGAAAAAGACTATGAGAGAAAGGGAGAAATGGATGGAGGGAGAGAAAGGGAGAAAGGGAGAAAGGGGAAGGTGGCTTATGCTGGCTGATGCTGGCTTATGGTGGCTTATGGTGGCTTAATGTGGCTTGTGGTTATCTTATGTTGGCTTATGTTGGGTAAATGGGACGAGGCCTTGTCCCATGGCTCTCGCAACCCCACGTGCTCGCCCCAGAGACTCAGTCCATCTCTTCTGCCGCTCAACAGACTATATTCTCACCCAGTGAGGACACTCAGGAGGATATCCAACGCTGTCCAAGTGAATTTTGTTGGGTGCGCAAAGGAAAAGCTCCCATGCTCTCTCCTCCTGCCTGCGCATTAGACATTGGTGCGTGTGAACATCAGCGATTCACCCCTCACTCCAACAAATGGCTCCTTCTCACATCAAAAATCCCATTCACACTCTACAAAGCCCCAACGTCTATAACCTACTTTCCTTTCTCTCTCTCTCTCTCTCTCTCTCTCTTTTCTCTCTCCCCTCACCCCTCACCCTTCGTCACGCGCCGACCCTCTGAGAGTCTCCTCACACATTCACTCACTCCCTTCTTCACACTCTTCACACAGTCCCTCGCTCTCTCCCTCTGTCTCTCTCTCTCTCTCTCTCTCTCTCTCTCTCTCTCTCGATCTTCGTGTATGTACCGTAAGACAAGGAAAAGGAAGACGAGTCAGAGGCAGCCAATGACGGTAATGCTCCTCACAATCACAGTCTATAGTAAGTGCCTCGCAATGTACATCATCAAGTACTATAGTATGGCACTAGACACTATAGTGGCTAATCACTTCTCCTTTCTCTCCTTCGCCTAAGCTTGTCATTCCTTGGAGCAGAGCTTATCCCCTTCAGAAGCCATCTATCTTACATCCAAAGTCATAATTCTTCCCCCAATTTTGCATGCCCTTTACACTGTAGTCATGAATAAAAGTGAAGCAAGTCATCTCGAGTGCCAATTCCAAAGACTTTTGTTGGTCTGGATGGAAGGGAAGGATATGTTCTGGGACCTTATGCTAATTCAATGGCTGGAGGTGTTCAGAATGGAGAAAATCACAGAAATTTTACTTGTGGGTGGGACGGATTGTGAGTTGCGGAGGAAATGAAGCAATTAATTAGGAGGATTTGTGCGGAGGAGGAGGGGATCGTTGTCGTAATCTATCTTCTTGTTTTTTTAGATCGGGTGTGAAAGGGAAACGGCGTTGGGAAAGAGACGCTTGGATGGAGACGTGGATGGCCAATAATAGTTCATACTTGCCTATACTCTCAAATGTCTCACATACCGTTTCCGGATCACCAGAAAGAAGTTGTACAAGCTGTGTAAAAGATTTGAGCAATCACGAGGATTGCGTCAGGGGCTGAAGAAGGAGAGTAGTTTACATTCTCTTTCCATACTATATCTGTTCCCATGTGAATATAATCTGTCCCTGCAAGGGACTTTCTCGACCAGCCTTTAATAACACATGCGAAACATTATGATTGATATTATTATTTTGATAACCTTTTCCAACCTCCAACCAATAACAAATCCACAGATGCTACAAGCCATGCGAAGCCATATCTGTGGGAGAGAAACGATTTGTGAGTGAGTATCGTCTCAAATAATCACTACGTCTTTTGCCCCCTACTTTGCGCAAAGTAGCTATCACTGCACAAAAAGACTTGTGTTCCCTGCGAGACTAGGTGAGATTTTTACGAGCCTGGCCAAGGAAAGAATGTGGCTTTTTTTATGTGGACCAAGGGAAGAGGAGAGAGTGTTTTAGCAGGTGATTCCATTCCAACTCATGACCGTCTGTTTCGTACTTTGTTTTGCCTCAAAGGGGCAGAGAAGGAGCCAACAGAGAGAGGAACATGGTGGATTCCCGCAGGAGGGAAATGAGGAAGAGAGGGAGAAAGAGAGACAGAGAGAGAGAGAGAGAGAGAGAGAGAGAGAGAGAAAAGAGAGAGAAAGAGAAAGAAAGGGAGAGAAGGGACGTGAGAGAGGGGCCATGAAGGAGACTGAAGGTGTTGTGTGACACAAGACTGATACTGGCGATGATCTAAATAAATTCCTTGTAAGTAATACATTTAAATAATGGGAGTGATTAGAGGATTGGAAGTAAAAGGAGTACCTGAGATGTAATGTGCTTATAATTTGCAACGGCGTATTATCCGAGAGCAACTGACATAGTCAAGCGTCTGCTTCAGATGAAGAGTTTCACTTTTTATTTTTGACGTAGCAGACATGAATGATGCAATCACCACCACTCCACACACAATTCTTGTCTCTCTTTCATCTCTCTCTCTCTCTCTCTCTCTCTCTCTCTGATTTCTCTCTTTCTTCCTTTCTTTCTCACACACAATTAGCCTCTCTCAAGGGAATAAATAAAAATTTTTTTTCGTAATTCCCTTCGTTGAGTAGTGGCATTTCTTTTTACAATCTTGTCAGCGGACTGCATAATGGCTGAAGCCATAAGAGTGATAATAAGAGTTGGACTCACAAAGGAAGAACAGTGGCCGCATGCATAAGAGTTTGGCCAAAGGAGTGACGGGACAGTAGCGGTAATCTTATTCGGTATTGAACTCCTTTTTTTTCTATGTACTCGCCAACAATTATTGCCCTTAATAAATGTCAGAGGAATACAATATCTTTTCTTCATGCACACAAATCTTTAAGTACTTCGCCCTTCAATCCAAGTCTCTCTCTCTCTCTCTCTCTCTCGCATCTCCTCTTCTTCCTCTCACTCCCCAGTCATCTCAGAGTGAGCAAAATGTTTCAATTCCTCAATCACGAGATCCTCTCCTTTCCTCACTTCTCGTCGTTATTCTCCCATAAAAAGATCTCCAACTACTTCACTACGCATTTAAGGATGTGTGCAAGTGTGCGAGTGGCTTCATTGGAGGAATCCCGTCCATCACCAGGTGAGGAGTGGCGAGTTATAAACAGATCATCTTTCTTGCGAGATCATCCGTCAGGAATCAGATGGCTTTACTGCCATTCTCATTTCCTTTGCGTCATCCCATGATCTGTCATGCCTTGGCGATTTTGTATTATGTATTCATGTAATGAGGTCAAGCAAGTCTTTCGTGGTGCTGGAACGCTTAGGCTGGTGCATTCCTATAAAAAGGTCTCCTCCTCAAATAAGAGAAGACATTCTTATACATATGAAGAGAGATATATGCGTTGAGATGCTTTCATTAGGTGCCTTGGAACAAAAAAAGCTGCAAGGTCTGCAAAGATGGAGTCACGCCTGAGTCTCGCCAATAAAAACAAGAAATAAATAGTCAAAATTCTTAGGGGGATGTCAATTAATGGGAGTACAAAAGAGAGAAAAAGTGATTTTAATTTAGTTCGTAGAAGGAGAATGACGGGGAAGGATAATTTATCCTCTCAATGGGCGTCACGGGGAAAAAGGAACGAGAGTGACAAGATTTTGCATGAGAGAAAAATTGTCACCGTTAGCTCAGTACCTTCTGTTATTATTATTGTGTGAATAAGACCACTTGATCATTTCTCAAGGAATAATGCCTGCACTTGAATTTCGTCATGTAATGAGAGGTAAAAAAAAAGGATTTATAGCATGGTAATAGTGTAATAATAATAATTTATGACTATTTGCTTTAATAATTGTGGGTGAGGATTTCATGATGAGTGGTGGAGAAATGGGATCGAGGGGAAAGGACCTCCGAAGATGTTTGCAAGGAGTGAATGGAGAGGTAGACGAAGAGAGAGAGAAAGAGAGAGAGAGAGAGAGAGAGAGAGAGAGAGAGAGAAAGAGAAA
>JAQGBT010003282.1:0-20173 GCA_034698585.1 Disparrhopalites patrizii | reverse complement strand
TATAATTACACTAGATAGTAGAGCTATATATATATATATATATATATATATTATAGAGCTCATAAAGTACCGTAGCATGAACGTTGCGCGCAGGAATCCTTAAAAGAGCAACTATCTATGACTATGGGCATATTGTAAAAAGTCATATCGTTGTAAGGTTTGCTCGGCCGCTGGCGCTGCGCATTTTAACTGGTTTTCGTTGGGCAGTCCTGCTTGAGCCGGCAGTTTATATTATAAAATGACATTGCCAAAAAAACTGCTGGCGTTTTTGCTTGATAAAGTTGGGCATTAACGACCCATAAACAACTGTTTGTCCCTTTGAAACTATAAGTGATCCCTCCGAGAAAGTGAACAGCCCACCGAAACATATTTGTGTGAGTTTATCTAGTTAGCCTATGAAACTCCGCGTAACATGATAGGTCACACTAATGGGAGACAACATTTTTAAAGAATAGCCGACACGCGCTAGATTTTGCCTGTTGGGTCCGTGTACTTTTGCGGCAAATATTCACAGAGCGATCAAAGGAGCGGAAAAAAGGAGCTACTTTGGTGCAATATGCGCCGAAAAGCTATTCTGGCGTTGTAATTACTTGCAATTAGAAGAACCATCATAATAAAAAAAAATCTCCTAGCGATGATTAAAACTCGAGGGCATGGCACAAAATCCGTGCAACTTCAACCGCGCAGAAAAAACCCGTCAGAAAGCCCTTGTCAGCCCGAGCTACAAGAACTTAGGGCCGGGATGATTGAGAAATACTAATATACATCGTACAAATTTTAAAATATTCATATTGTAAGTATTTCTCATTGCTGGAAATAATTGCAAGTACATTTTACTGCTTTGCAGGAGAGAGAGACAGTTTGCGCTTAGTAGCGAAGCTACGCTAATTAGGGACAACCAAATTACGCTTTATTGTTTCGAAAATTTTGGCTAGCACGTTGAAAACTGTTTTGGAAAAACAATTTATTATTTTTGAAATTCGAATGCATGGCAGCGTTATTTCTAACAATATTGACAAAAACAATCAATCAGAAATTTTTTAAAATGTTGTGAAAGTCGTCAATTTTTTAAAATTTACATTAAAATTTCAACTGAAATTATGAATTTTAAAAAAAAGTAGTTTTATGGTTTGAAAATTTTGAAATATTAAAAAAATCTTCATCACATTTTGTTTTCGTTTCTTAAAAAAACAGATTTGGATCCTATTACAATTTGTTTTCGAAAAAATAATTTGGCTGTCCCTACGTCATAATTAGGCTTTTTATGCGTCGAAATGTTTTTGTGACCATTGCGCCGCAGTAATATTAAATTTGTGAACGCGAGATCAAACCGGTTGGGCACCCCTGATCTACAGAAAGGAGCAAAGGTAAAAAAAAACGTAGGAAAAATCTGGAGAATACCAGAAGGGACATTGGAGAAAATAAAGCGGATGGTTTCCGTATCTGTTTGCAATATTGCCAACGGTGTAAGAAGATGCGGGGAAGCACGAAGTACCAGAAAGAAACCGGAGAATCAGTGAAAGACGAAAACAATATATCTCAAGTGGAAAATGTATTGGGTTTCTTATTTTGTTAGTGGAAAAATCCGTAGGTACTCGAAAATCACTGGGATACTATTTGGTTGGATTCCTTTTTCTTCCTGAACATTTCCGTTTGCAATTCCGGTTTAAATCCCTATAGATAGACTGCCGCATTGAGAAGTCTCAAATAAAAAGTGGGAGAATAAAAGTCACGTTCGATGCTGGTCCCCTTTATTCCCACTTCTGTCCATGCATCCGGGCAATATTTACTCCTCTTCCACGCCATTTTGCGACTTTTGTGGGCGTGAGATTTCATTTATTTCCTCTTTCCATTCCCACAATTCTTCCTTTTCCCAGCCGGATTGACTGCATTTATAGGTATCCATGATATTGAATCTTTTCAAAACTGGGGTTTGGTTGCAGATGGTTGAAAAACAAGGATTTTTCCGATTCCTGGAATCCCTGGTATTTGTCACATAATAGGAATTCCAGAAATCTGAAACTTTCTCATCTCTTGCCTGGGACATGTCTTCAATTCGAAAAAGAAAATAGAAAGTATAGAAAATAGCATTTCATTGACATATACGCATCATTTGTTTGCCCTATGGATACATCTGGTTTGTTTTCAATGGACGTTGTTTTTTATTTGACAACATTATAAGAATCCGTAGATACATATGCATATCAATTATAGTCAATATTCCTGGTGTTAATTTAATGTTATTACTACTATATTTGGTTGTATTTTCACATTTTCAATGATACTTTTAATTTATTTTTAAAACCATTGTCTTTCTATGAATTTGAGGCAGTCTGGCAAATTATTCCACATCCACACCGCTCGATATTGAAAAAAGATGCCTTGTAGAACACAAACGTGAATTTAGGTATAGGTCAATTATTGTTTAGTCTAGTGCTCCTTACTATGGTTTTTTGTGGAAAGTAGAGCTTAACTGCATTTGGATTGAGTGCAAACTCGATAATGGCTCTGATTAGTGTCAATGTATATAATATGAGAGGAGCTGCTGAATTGTAGGAATCTTAATTGGTATGGTCTGTGCTCGTGAATACAGATTTAGAAAGTTTACAATCCAGTCTTGAGTTTTCGGTAGTTTGTTTACATTTGTACAATAAAAAGGAAGTCCATACGAAATCGTACTTAAAATTATAGCGGTAAAGATTGTAGTAAGAGCTTTATTAGGTATCAGTCTTTTATATTAGTACTTCATATTTCCTATTCGTCGGCTTGTTTTAGTGTGCAAATATTCAATATGTATTTCGAACGTGTTACACCAATAATGCACTACTTATATACTTAATTACTATATGGGGGATGAGGGGATTGGAGGGAATTGATGGGCAATATGATGGGGAGTCTCTCTGGGCGTATTTGGGGAATAATTCGCCGGATGTGACATAACTCTCGGGGATTATTGTTAAAATAATGGTAAGTGCTTTCACCCGGTTATTCTAAACAACAATTGCCAATGCTTTTCTTGAGTCCAAGGTCAGACATTACAAGAATGCTTCCTTAAATATATCAGGATCTGGGAGTACAAATGGGAGAGAAGAGCGAAATAATCTCTAATCTATAGATCTCTTATCCTTAAACATTACCATATACATTTACACTCAGCCTAAAATATTCCCTATCGAGCGGTCCAGCTTATAAGATATCCATACATATATTTTATAACTAACAATAAGAATTATCATACCACAAACGTGAGTTTGTCATCAATATAGAGCCCTAAACACTTGAAAATGTTGATCTTTTAAATAACATATCCATTATCAACTACGTTTTTGTCTGGAGCAAATAAAAAGTATGAGCGTCTGGCCATTTCGAACTTGCAATTACACTTGCTACCAAAATTGAACTTGAGCCAACAAGGAGCTCTATTTGTATCATATCTCTTGCTATCATATCTCTTGCTCCGTTTAGTCCACGAAGACAGAATGTTTTTTCTCGTTCTTTTATACGAGCTTATATTTGGGTTGATTCTATTCAAAGCTAACCCGGTTGATGGTTGTGCATTGAGCCTCATCAATTGTATAGCAAAATCAATGCTGGGTCGAATATCTGGGAAAAACGAGGGTTACATCTTTTCCCAGAAAGAAGCTTTCCCTCGAATTTCCTCCAATTTTTGGGGAGTCGAATTCTAAAAGACAATCTTGCTGTGCAATAGCAGAGCTTTCATTGTTTTCACCCCGTAAACTTCCCTTTGGATATCCGTTTTCTGGGGTTTTTTATGATGTTTTGCTCCAATTCCTAATTTCCTTTCTTGAAAGAATTCCCTGATGGACTTTCAGCATGGAGAATACCATGTTTAGGGCATTGTACTTGTGCAGAAGAGCTTTCTCCTCTGCACTGGGACCTCTCTCCTTCCCCACCCACGACTTCCTTCGACTTAGGAACCAAATACTTTCTCCCACTTTCTCCACAGCCTTTGTGTGCATCTCTTTTATGTGATAAAATCAATTTTCGTTTAATCCCGTTTGAGACGGGGCTGGAAGGGGACCCCAGATCTGTTTAGCATAAGCCAAGACATGTGTAATGCTAAAGCCCTGGATGTGATTTCATTCCATGGACCTAATATACAGGGTCCCAAGAAACGATATAACCCCCTAAACAATATGATGCAACAGTGCTGCAAAATAGACAAAGCATGTTTCCCATCAAGAATCTTATTGTGGATCTAGGAAATTTGTTTTATCATGATCCGACCACAATTACAGAAGTTATGGCTGCTTTTCAAAAATAAATTTAAAAAATACAATTTATGGCCAGCTAGATTCTTTGTTTCCGCCTTCAAAAATAAAAATGTTCTGTTCCTCCACTCACACATAGCAGGAACAGCGTGAATCCTGAGCAAAATTTTATTGCGGATCTGGGAAAAATCCACGTTTCAATCAAACAAGAAATCACCAAATTATGACGATTTTCCTGCACCAAGTTAAAAAAATTAAAAGTTTCGAAAAATCTAGGTTATTTATTTTATTTTTAAAAATGCATGTTTCCCATACAAAATTGTATTGCAAATCCAGCAAAATAAATTTTAGCCAGATCGGACCGCAATTACGGAAGTTTTAGAGCGATTTTTCAAAAAAAAGTTCAAACATCTCTGATCTTCCTAAAATCTTACATTTTTAAACTTTTTCTTGGAAAACCGCCATAACTTCCGTAATTGTGGTCCGATCTGGTCTTTTGCTGGATTCGCAATACAATTTTGTAACAGACACACGCATTTTTTAAGATGGAATAAAAAAACTAGATTTTTCGAAAATTTTAATGTTTTGAACTTGGTGCAGGAAAATCGTCATAACTTGGTGATTTCTTGTTTGATTTAAATGTGGATTTTTTGCCAGATCCGCAATAAAATTCTGCTCAGGAATCACGCTTTGTTTGCTTTCTATGAGCGGAGGAACAGAGCATTTTTATAAGCGGAAACAAAAAATCAAGCTGGCCAAAAATGGAATTTGTTTTAACTTTTTTTTAAAAACAGCCATAACTTCCGTAATTGTGGTAGGATCCAGATAATTTATTTCCCCTAGATCCACGATAATATTTGCCATGGAAAACCTGATTTGTCTATTTTGCAGCATTGCTGCTTCATATTGTTTAGGGAGGCCATATCGTTTCTTGGCATCATCTACATACTATTCATACATCCAATAAGACATTGATTTTATAGGGGAAAGACCCGGATTTTTGCCATCTATATACTTTCACTTTCCCCTGCTTCCGCATCAATCATTTGTGTTAGCTTTTCCGCCTGTTTTCCAAAAGCATCTTATATGAACTCTTCCTAATTTTTCACTTCCATATTTCCTTGCTCTATCCCCACACAATTCTGGGGAATTACAGAAAAGTACAAGGCAGAAGTGGACTCTTGCCTTTAACTGGATGCGTTATCCTTTCCCTGTCTAGTTCTCTTTTGTATTCGGTTTTGTTACACATTTTTGTTTGGATTTGTGGAGCATCACCTGCCCATGATGCTCTTGTCACCTTTCATAGGCAGTCATACGGGTACGAGCAAACCCCGTTCATTATTCTGTCCGCATACTGTATCGCTCATTTAGCATAACTGCACCTCAAAACTTTCAAAACGTATTATGCTTTTTGCCAAAATCAATTATGCTTATTATGCGTTTAAAAATTATGCTTTTTATAGACTCATTATGCTTTTAAAATGTTACAAATTGTGCCAATTATGCGTAATTTACCCACGGGAATTGTTAAATGGTAAAATATGGCAAATTTTAAAGAATTTGCGACCGCAAATTTTTATTTTCTGGAATCCTGAGAATTGTTCACTCATTAATTAGCAACAAAAACGACAGAAAAAAGAATTAATATCAGCTATACAGTCAGAAATTTTACTTTAGACATCGGCAGTGATTAAGAACATGCCGTTATAAAAGCAAATGTATAAAATTTTCTTTGAAATATTGACTTCTAAGGGTAATCGTTATAAAATTATGCCGTTTGAAATCAATTATGCCTTTTGAAATTGATTATACTTATTATACTTTTAATGCTTTGTTTTTGTACGAACTCATAATGTCCAAGGTAGCTAAGATGGATTCTACCTACACATTCGGGGTCTAAAGTGACACTTTTACATTTATGATTTTTATGCTTTTGGTTGTCTCGATTCATCAACATCGTGACTATTATTTCTGGGACGTTACTAAACTATATTTGATGCACGTGCCACCTGTCATGCTTCTTTGTAGTACTTCTTTAATGTTAATCGCAATTCGATGGTGAATTGGTGAACATTGTGTATAATTTGA
The DNA here is from genome assembly GCA_034698585.1 of Disparrhopalites patrizii. Lineage (NCBI taxonomy): Eukaryota > Metazoa > Arthropoda > Collembola > Symphypleona > Sminthuridae > Disparrhopalites > Disparrhopalites patrizii. The sequence continues at coordinate 13,853 of JAQGBT010003282.1, read as the reverse complement.
CAACATAATAAAATTTTGTATTCTTGTATCTAATTGGTTTTTGTAATCTTTGGCGTTTACGATGCCATTGTTTTCCCACTTTTTATTCGTTACATTTTCAAAGCTAATTTCATTTTATTTCAGAATTAATTATTTCTAGAGACATCCAAAAGCATAAAAAGCATAAATGTAAAAGTGTCACTTAAGACCTCGAAGGTCTAGTTAGAATGCATCTTAGGTATACATTGGACATTATGATTTCGTAAAAAAAATACAGCATTAAAAGCATATTATGTAAGCATAATCAATTTAAAAAAGCATAATCGATTTTTAGCGGCATAAATGCCCAGCAATTAGCCCTGGAAGTCAATATTTCGAAGAAAATTTTATGATTTACTTTTATAACGTCATGCTCTTAATCATCGCTGATGTTTAAAGTATTTCCGAGTGTTTAACTGATATAAATACTTTTTTCTGTCGTTTTTGTTGCTAATTAACGAGTGAAAAATTCTCAGGATTCCAGAAAATTTGCTGCCACAAATTCTTTAAAAATTGTCATTTTTTACCACTTAACAATTGCTATGGGTAAAATCCGCATAATTGGCGCAGTTTGTAAAATTTTAAAAGCATAATGAGTCTGTAAAAAGCATAATTTTTAAAAGCATAATCGATTTTGGCAAAAGGCATAACTCGTTTTGAAAATAAAGCACAATGTGGTTGTCCCAAATTATTTATTTCAATTGATCTGGTTTTTATGTAAATTTATTTCATATCCTCACTTCTCGATACAGTACAGATAAGACGATTTGTACAACATATATGAGAATTTCGGTATACGAAAAAGTAATTATTTATCCGGGTGCTTCCATTAGTTGGTTGCTTTTGGAAATAATTTTCAATCTCGTTTGGTACGTATTCACAAGTAAAAATATCTCTGAGATTTAAGATGTAATAGGAAAATAGATGTTTTATAGTTGGTATTTTTATTTGTGGAAATATTGCTGTTAGTGTGGGTCAACATATATACATGTTTAAGAATTTGTTTATACTTTCTTGTGTTTTTGATAGATTGTCAATGTTAGTGCAGTAGATAGGACGTACATCAACTGGCTACGTTCAATATTGCAAGTCCTACTTCAATTAAGCTATCCCAATTAAAAGTTCCGCCCAAGTTGTAGTAGTTCTGGTACTGAATCCATGCCTCAAATTGCAATATGCCTTGTCCATCCACTATAGCCGTGTCTATGCACTTAATTGAACTATCGTCTTCCCGTCTGCAGTGAGGGAAAACATTTTTCCGGGTCTGCCTCTCAAATTTAGCCTCCTACGCACTGACGCGGCCCCGCTTTTGGTTGAACTTGTTCCACCACCGCATTTGCATTTTAAGAGGGGGGAAACTTTGCTATTGGAAATGACGCATACTTACAAAGTTTTGGAACGTAGCGTCAAATATGATATGAAAATAAACAAGATGTGATGCATTTGTGTGCACAAGGGGGAATTTGGACTATCGCTCCGAATGCTTTCGCATACACCCATTTCTCCCCCGCAAATAGCGCTCGAATCTCTCAGTTTGGGCCCTTTGCAAGTCCTCCCAGGTGTATTTGAGGGAACTCCGAAATCCGGATTACTTTGTGAACTTGTGGTATCTGACTGGGAAACTTTCTGCCATGCGGATGGAAAACAAAGTTATGGCGATTTTCCCGCGCAGAATTCGAAAATCAGAAGTTTTATAGAAATTATGTAGTGTGTTTTTATTTTGTCGTAAATGTCAACCAGAAGACTTTTTTACGGTAATTCATGTCTTACAAATTACGAATATTGAGGCTCAATGGGAATGTTTGCACATTTTAAGAAGAAGTGCCAAAAGGTCCAAATATTATAGGAGCCTCTCCTCTTCCAGGAATTTAATCTGTTAGCGTTTCCCTTATGATCCTTTTGCCAAATGCACTTCCTAACAATGCTCAACAATAACTGTGTGTAGAAATAACGTGTGAGGGTACGAGTTAACTTTTTCGTGCCGAATCTTTATTAAAACTTTTAACGGAGGTCAAACAAAAATTTCAAGCGAACTTTAGAAGTAGCGAATCCAGAAACCGAATGAATTGCACCATGCTGGGCATGTGTATTATAAACAACTTTTGATTACATGTATTAATGTACAAACCAATTACATATGACTAATTACGTTTTCCAAGATGATACAAGCAAAGCTTAAAAGCATTACTGAGGTGATCAATGAAAGTATACATTAAATGAATCAAGAATTATTAATAGTCAATTTCAACTGAAGCTTCATCTTTCACAAAATAACGGCGTGACCATAGTAAAACTAGTAAAGAAAAAATTCTTTCCAGTACATACACGTGAATACATATGTCCTATATACCGACATAATTGAAATTCTATTCCGTTTTAAAACGTCTTCCGTATACGGTGGAGTCTCTATATAACAAGTCTCTTATAACAACATTTCTATATAACATTATATTTTCCGCCCTTTGTACATGTAAAGTACATATTTTGTGTTCTAAATAACGTTTCCCAGTAACAATATTTTTTCCTTTTCTCTTCAGTGTTGTTATAGAGAGACTCCACTGTAGCGGGTATAGGATGCATGGTCCTGTATTTAGGTGCATACTACAATAACTGTCTGGGAGATGAATGGAAAAGGCGGTCTATTAATCACAGCATCCCACACAAAAGTTACTCCACCGCCCATGACTTCCTCCTTGAATCGCCGCCGGTCTCTTCTACCTCCTCCACAATGCTCTGAATGCCCCTCTAAATGGACTTGGTCCTCACTTTCATAAACGTCATTTCCTGTAGTGCCTGTTGAGATTGAAATGGGTGGCTCTTTACCTCTTCTGCCCTTCTCTCGTAATTCTCTTTTCATCTTTCACCTATCCTTTCCATCCACTCTTATCCTCTTATCCTCCTTTCACTCTCTTTCTCTCTCCATTTCTCTTTGTCATTCTCCCCTTTTGGGTCTCTTTTCCTCTGCATCTCAAGTCTGTTTATTGGCTGCTGTCGTGTGACATTTTCTACGAAACATGGACTAACTCAAAATTGGTAGAACTGAAACTCTGTTTTCGGAAACGGAAAAGATTTTCCATCTTTTTCGTTTCCTTGTTCGGTTTACTCCCAATATTTTCGCCACCATCCGTCCGCTTTCTCTTTCCACTTTTTCTCATCCTTCCTTTCTTTTAATACTTTTATGAGTTTCGACTTTTCTTTGTTTCTTCGTACTTTTCACTCCTTCTGGTCTTTTGCTCTTTTCTCACTCGCTCTCGGAATCGTGGAAACACGCAGGCTCCTCGTCCTCCATCGCCCACGTTGATTCCCCTTATCTTGAAATTGTACACTCCAAATACATCCATGGACATTGCGAGAGTGTGAAATAAAGGGAAATGAGACGCAGAGATTAATGCAGGGAAACCATCGCTCCTTCGAACTTCTCTCTCTCTCTCTCGCTCAAGCTCTCTCTTCTGAGCCCACCCTTCCAAGTATCCACAAGCTTTGTGGCTCATCCAGGTTCCTTATGTCCTCTGGTGGGTGTTCAATGTTGATCTCTTTACTTTCTGTCCGCCTCCATGCATTTATGTTTGTGTGATTGCTGTGAAGGACCTTGCGGGTCTTTGTTATTTTGGGGACGGAGTCTCTTTCAGCCTCCTCGCAAGGAGGGATGTTTGTGGAGTGTGATAAAGGATTTCCATTAAACATGTCTTTTCTGCCTGGCCATGATAAACGGGAGGTGCGGATTCTCCCTCAATCCCTCCACACCAATTTCATCCGCCTTTTAATCTCCTCAAAAAGCATTCTCTGGCATTTCCCAAAAATTGCAATACTTTACTCTCCTCTGCAAATTCTCGTATACATTTTTATGTATTTATGCCTGTGACTATATAGCTATACATGCGTAGGGTTCCAAGAAACATTATATAACCCCCCAGAGCTATGACGCAGGCATGCTACAGAGTAGTACAAGTATATTTCTAGAGCAAAATTGTATTGTGGTTCAAAATCGAGAACTTTTGCTAAAACTAATAATTTTCATTAAGCCATAAATAATTGCAATCAAAAGTCATGTTTATACTTATTAATGTGTTGAAAATTAAAAGGATCAATTTATGGGCGCTTGTTAAATGATAAATTTACCACAAAAAGTTATTAGAAATTTTTGGCTATGAGTGCGCCATATTGCGGCAACGTGTCGTATGAACGTTTTGGAGGTGTTTGCCAAAATTCATAATTTATTTGATTTTTTCATATAGCAAAAACCATTCGAGAAACATGCTTTTACCAAAATCACCATTAACTTTGTCTCTGGAAAAAGTTTCAATAAATTTATTTTGGCTCCTAGAGGCATTGTCAAACATCGATTTAATCAAAACTTCTCATTTTTGAACTTGGCGAGGGAAAACGGCCATAATATTCCATTTTTACAGCATCTTTTGGTAGTAATAAATCAACTCATGCTTAAATTTGTGAATTCATTTTATTGACTGAATTGTATCAGATTTTAGCTGCTCTATATTGGAAACAATTGTGAAAAAAGCTTGATATTTCGCCCTGTTTTATTCCCAAAAGACAGCGACGGGAGCCACGGCTGAGGCGTCCGCACATGAGGGAGCCATGGCCGAAGGCGGCGGGGCCTCTGCCGAAGACGACCTCCCCTTGAGCTTCCCATTTACGGATTACGACGAGGAGTCGGATCTGCTGGCCGTGAAGCGTCATTTGGGTAGCATTGCGGCCTACTCCGGCTACAGGAATCGGGCTCCCTCGGATGACTCGGACAATACTGACTTGGCCAACAACAAGAGACATCTGGGGAGCATTGCGGCGTCCGCCGGATTCCGACCCCTGCGGACGCAGACTGGCGGCGGGGACAATACTATGGAGAAGAGACATTTGGGGAGTGTGGCGGCCTACTCGGGAAGCAGGGCCAGGGCTCCGGACAACACGGACCGGGACAATGTCCTGGACAAGAGACACCTGGGGAGTATTGCGGCCTACTCCGGCTCCAGGAACCGGGCTCCGGTCCAAGACCACGTGGACAAGCGACATCTTGGGAGCATCGCGGCCTATTCTGGTCCCAGGAGCAACTTCATGGCTTCGCCCTTGAGATTCAACAATGATGACAATATTTACAAATTCAAGAGATTCTTGGGTACGTCCTCCTTCTTTCTCTCTCTCTCTCTCTCTTCCTTTTTAATTTATCTTCTGTGATTTACTTTCTCTCTGTTTCTCTCTCTGTTTCTCTCTCTGTTTCTCTCTGTTTCTCTGTGTTTCTCTCCGTTTCCCCGTTTCCCCGTTTCCCCCTGTTTCTCTCTTGTTTCCCCCTGTTTCTCTCTCGTTTCTCCCTGCTTCCCTCCGTTTCTTTAGTTAATATTTCGCTGGCTCCCTCTGCAACTTTTTATCTCTGGTGACAAACGTGGGCAGGAATTGACGTCAGTCGACGAAAAGAGCAATTTCATGAGAATATAAATCTTATTTTCATTTCATAAAATATCTTTTCGTTTATGGTTGATGAATTTATTTACTCCAGAGGGTGGAATTAGTGGGACGGCTCAACAAGATAGGCAGTAGTGGATTAAGCGTGTTTCAGAGAGATAGAGGAACACGTCACCACCATGCTAAGGGGTGATACTGGTATAGCGAAAGGATATTCGGGAGGAAAAAGAGCGAGACAGCGAGGTTTCTATCTATGTATTCCAAATGAAATGGAGCTTCCGTGTTCCTCCGCTAATTTTCTGCTTGAGCTTCAGGGAACCCATTTTTTGCTTGTTTTTATACTAATAATGACATTAATTTGGTGTCTTTTTCATTCTTTCTCCAGCTTCTCTCTGGGACGTAGGTAAGGACTCGCTTTTCTTCTTCCTATTCATTATCTGCTTAATTAACGGTAATAATCCTTTCTCCATGTCCTTCCGTCTATGAACGTCTTCTCACCGTGCACTTGTTCTCGTCATTTTTATCTGGACTTTTTCCAGCTTCTGGCAAACTCCATCTTCGTACTCTTATTGTTGATTTTTTCTACGCCATTATGGCCATTATCTCGAGTGGTCTCATGTCTTGCTAATCTTGAGCACACTTATAGCCTAATAGTAAGTTATATACATATGTATAGCTATGTATATATACATATATTTATATTAAAGGGGGTCCATCATTCCCGTAATGGTAAAGATACCCTTTGGTTTTGTTAGGGTTTTCATTTATGATTCTTTTGCCAATGCACTTCCTAACAATGTTCAACAACGTACTTGTGAGATACTCGCTTGACTGTGTGTAGAAATAACGTGTGACAGTATGAGTGATAGAGATTTAACTTTTTCATGCCGAATGTTTATTAAAACTTTTAACGGAGCTCAAACAAAAATTTCAAGTGAACTTAAGAAGTAGCGAATCCAGAAACCGAATGAATTGCACCATGCGGGGCATGGGTATTATATACTGCTTTTGATTACATGTATTAATGTACAATCCAATTGTGACTAATTACGTTTTCTAAGATGATGAAATAGCGTTTCCAAAGATGATATAATTCGGTAAATGTCGGTCGATTGATGAGGGCGGCCGGGACTGGGTCATACTGAATCGTATACAAAATAAGCGTCGGTAAAAATTCAAGACGTTGAGCCTTGGCCGTGACAATGACCTGTAGAAATATAAACCTTAAGGGATAAATGCGGATGCAGCAAAGACACATCCAGAAGCTTCTGAAATGCATAATGGGCACATTCCGCTGGCGCGACAAATGCTGGGGGAATATTCCACGGTCTTCCATGACCTTCCGGAATATTCCCCACCGTTGAAGGATACACTTCTAACCTAACAGTTTAGTGTGGGTTCTTATGGCGATGGTAAAGGGGACCCTTTGCTTTATAATGGGCTCCTATATGAATGGCCTTCCCAAAAATATACTTAAGGTATAAAGAAGGCATACGCAGATACGCATTTATAATTGGGATCCGCCAGGATGGGTGGGTGGTGAAAGTACCCGCAGCGGTGAGTCCTGGGGCTTGTGTTCCATCCTACCAGCCTGAGCCTCAGAGGAAGAGAAAAGTGACCACTGGAATAAGTGAAAGGGACACATGGGAAACGGCACAAGGGAGAGACATGGAGGTAGGCCAAGGGAAAGCAAGGAACCGAGGGAAAGGTGCCTTTTTGGAAATGTAGCTCATAGGATCTCATTTAAAGCAAAGTATATCTTCTAACATTGCCAAAAGAGCTCATTACAAAGCCAAGGATACCTTTTAGCATTGCCATAAGAGCTCATTACAAAGCAAAGGGTACCTTTTAACATTGCCATAAGAGCTCATTACAAAGCCAAGGATACCTTTTAACATTGCCATAAGAGCTCATTACAAAGCAAAGGATATCTTTTAGCATTGCCATAAGAGCTCATTACAAAGCAAAGGGTACCATAACGCATTGCCATAAGAGCCCATAGTAAACCAAAGGATGCCCTTACGATAACGGGAAAGGTGGACCCTCTTTACTATGAAAAGACATGTATAACTAACAATACAACTAGCCCATATTATATCATGGGTCAATGGGGTGTATTTGCACGTTTACATCCTTTTTCCTTGGCTATAATTCGGTAATATAATTTAAAAAATTTGCAAACTCCCCTCGTTTAAAATTCAAAACAAACAGAGCCAGTTTATGGGTCACATTCTTCTACATGAAGCCCCGCAGTTCATTTCCTCCTGTTTCCCCTGCATTCTGCCTCTCCGCGATCCACCACAAATCCCTCAATCGTCTATCTACTCACCTCTGGTATACACAATGTATAGGCACGTTGGCTCGTGGCGGATGGTTCCCACGTCAATTCCGGGGTTTTTTGTATTCAGGTCCAAACGGGAGGAGTGGGAGCAGCGGCTACCAGCCCAACAAAAGACACATCGGCTCCGTCGCCCGCCTCGGGTGGCTCCCGTACAAGGCCAACCGGGAGGATTACCAATTCTAAAAGAACCCCCACAAAGCTCCTCGTGACAGCGAGACGTCTTCAACCAGGCTTTGTAATTTAAGAATGAAAAAAAATCCGAATATCTCAACTTGCCTCAATACGTGAAGAACCTCTTGTTGATCTGCCTCTTCCTCCACGAAATCCGCTCTTGCATTCCCCATAAATTCATTCAACTAATTCAAATCCAGAGAAATTCCTAGAATTTCTTACTCAGTAATATTAGAGATGTCAACCAGGGACAAAATACGTGTTACTCGTTACTCTGCATAAGATAAAGCTTGAAAATAAGTGTTTGAGCAGAAAAAAAACATGGTGTACAATTGCACCATGTTTTGGTGCAACATTGGTGTACAATTGCAGACAAAAAATGTACAGGAAAAATTGTATGTCAATAGACAAGAGTTGATTATAAAAAAAAGTCGTAGTCTCATCACCTGCGTCTCTCCTTGTACCTTTCGAAGGCAATCAAATGGAATTATACATACCTATTATAACCTATAATAAAGTATAGACGAACCTTGCATGTAGCATAAAATCCGTTGGAACATCCAAATTTGAGAAATTCCTTACTAGGTAAATTAATTAATGAAAAATGATGCAAAGTGCAAAAGTTTCTGTCGTAGCGTGGGAGTTAGTATTACAAAATTTAACATCAACCTCTATATACTCACTTTTTTGTAATAATTTCTGTTTTGCTTGGTGAGAGATAAAAAAACGTATTGCTGTGAGCTGTTAATATTATCCATTTAGTAGTGTATACAGGACGTAAAAATAAATGTGGATTAAGTATTTACGGACAATACAATGCGGGGTTGTTTTTAAATTTCCAAAAGCCTTTTAACTTTTAACCCTCCATTTCCTTCTCCTTTCAGAGTCAGAGCATATTAATTTAATACAATTTGCTCCTGCTAATATTTTATGTGCGGACGATGCATTTTGTGTCATGATTTGCTCCATGTGAATAAATTTGCGAATGTACATACATATGCACAAATATGGCTAGAGACAAGCAAAAGCATAAAAAGCATAAATGTAAAAGTGTCACTTGAGACCCCGAATGTCTAGGTAGAATGCATCTTAGCTACCTTCCACATTATCATTTCGTAAAAAAAGTAAAGCATAAAAAACATTAAAAGCATAATAAGCATAATCAATTTAAAAAAGCATAACTGATTTCAAACGGCATAATTGTCCGACAATTTACCCTACAAATCAATATTTCGAGGAAAATTTTATAGATTTGCTTTTATAACGGCATGTTCTGGATTACCGCCGATGCCTAAAGTAAAGTTTCCGACTGTATAGCTGATAATAATTCTTTTTTCTTTCGTTTTTGTAGCTAAATAATGAGTGAAAAATTCTCAGGATTTCAGAAAATCAAAATTTGTGGCCTGAAATTCTTTATTTGCCATTTTTGACCATTTAGCAATTCCTGTGGGCAAACCCCGCATTATTGGCACATTTTGTAAACTTTTAAAGGCATAATGAGTCTGTAAAAAGCATAAAAAGCACAATTTTTAAAAGCATAATCGATTTTGGCAAAAGGCATAATTAGTTTTAAAAATAAATCCTAATGTGGTTGTCCCTATGTGGTATTTGTTGGAACTCAACCTGATATTTGTAGCAGGGAGAGATTTCCTTCCTTCCAACACATTTTCTTCGGAGTTTTCTCGCAAATTTTCAGGTTTAATATGTACCAAAAACTGAAAGAGGGAAAGGAAGAATCCAGCAGAGAAATTCCAAATATTTCACAGAGAATGATTACATTGCATAAATTCTCTCATCCTCTCATGTCACGCTCATTTGATATTCTTCACTCATGATTATTATTATTATTCACAAGACTCTTGAAGAATTCATATGGCCGGACTATAAAGGGTGCCAACTAAGGGTTATACCGATCCTAGCACTATGATCTAGCCATGCTGCAAAATGGAAATAGGAGCAATCTAATGTAGAATTTTATTGTGCATGCAGAAACTTGGGTTTTCAAATCGGACCAAAATTACAAAAATTATGGCGGTTTTTCAAAAAAAGTTCAAAAATCTCTGATCTCTCTAAAAAATAAAACCAAACTTTTTTTCGTAATTTTGATCCGATCAGGATAAAATTTATTTTGCTTTATTCGCAATACAATTTTGTATGGGAAACATGCATTTTTAAAAATAAAATTAAAAAACTAGATTTTTCGAACATTTTAATTTTTTGAACTAGGTGCAGGAAAATCGTCTTAATTTGGTGATTTCTTGTTTGATTTAAATGTGGAATTTTTCCCAGATCCGCAATAAAATTCTGCTCAGGATTCACGCCTTTCCTGCTTTGTGTGAGTGGAGGAACACACCATTTTTATTTTTGAAGGCGTAAACAAAAAATCTATAAAATTGAAAAAATTGGCCAAAAATTGATTTTTTTTAACTTTATCTTGAAAAACAGCCATAACTTTTGCAATTTCGGTGGGATTTGAAAACAAAAATTATTTCTGCATGCACAATTAAATTCTACATTAGATTGCTCCTATTGCCATTTTGCAGCATTACTAGATCATGGTGCTAGGGCGCATAGTCGTTAGTTGGCACCCTATAATGAATAATGAATAAGAAACTCCTTTTATGTGAGGAATTGAATTATGACTTAATTTCGTTCCACAAGACGTTTCGGAGACTGCGAAAAGTTGATTTAGGAGGCTGGAAAGTTGCTGGATAACTTTATTATAAGAATCAAAGCCATGTGGCAAAGTATTCGCCTTTGAAAGAAAACAATCCCATGAGGACTTTTTGGGTATTTAATATGTATAATGTTCTTCATGCAAATAATGTTGGTAAATATAATAGTATCTACAGCTATAACTTTCCTTTTCCTTTCAATAATAGTATAGGTTCCATATAAATGGGAATAATTAAATAATGATGAGATACTTGTGACTTTTTGTCCGGAAATTCATAGGCAATGATGACGTTTGCTCTCCTTCCTCTGATTTATGGATTGTGCAGAACCTCGCGTGGGTGATGAGTTGGTAACAGGGTGACCGCTATGTAGGACAGCAAACTCAGCAAACTGAGTATTATAAGGCTTATCCTGGAATATACTCAATCAATGGTTGGGAAGCAAAAGGCGATAAGTCCACAATACCAAATTTTACAGGAGAAGCAAAAAATTGTAGATACAATACTGCAAAATTCATAGAGAATATTTGTTTTGCTCAATTAAGAGCTTGTCTAGGTGTATCTATATGCGTGTGCTCCAAAATTCATCCATCATATTTGTCAAATTACGGGGAATTTAAGGAATTCAAAAGGGTGGAATTCGGACCTTTTGCACCGGAAAAACAATCTTGGCGAGGTTTATCCTACAGAAACAAACCAAACTAGGACAAAATTGGGGCATCTTGACTACTTTCCCTTGACATTATAATAATTTCCCTAAAATACCCGTTTTACTAATTTAAAAAAAAATTGAAAATTAAATATTTCTCTGAAACGTTTTTAGTGAAAACTCTTATGGGGAAACCCATGTTAAAATTTAGTCCCCACGGGGTCCCCCCTTTCCATTTTTTCAAATCTCCGAAAATTTTTAGATTCCTTTTTTTTCGTGTAGAGACGCAGTGTTAATGTTGATTGTGAGAAAAGTTAGCTAAACGATTATCGCAGGCATAAAATACGTGTGCGTACCGAAGGAAATGAAAATTTTAAAATTTCCCGAGATTCAAAAAAATTCAAGGGGGGGGGACCCTTTGGTCAATAAATTTTAACATGGGATTTCCCATTAGGATTTGCCCGAAAAACATTTTCGAGCAAAATATCCAATATTTTTTTAAAAATGGCAAAAGGAGATTTCTGGGGAAATTCTTGCTATGTCAAGGGAAAGTGGTCTAAGCGCTATCATAATATTCAAGTTTGGTGTGATTCCATTGGCGGATTTCTGTGTTTTGGACGTGCCCTTTTGCTCCCCGCACACCAGTGGACTTACCTCCGGTTGCGCCTGACCTATTTTCGCGTACCGAAATTTTTTTATTGACACATTGAAACAACTAAAAGGACCAAAAATGAAACTAGTCATAGATAACATTTCCTCGGAAAACCCTGGATTTTGAAATTTATGGACTTAATCTCTTTTGCTTCTGAGCCCTTCATATGAAGAGTGTACAGAGTCACAAAATGGAAGCGGATCGATTGCAAATTTGGGCTAATACCTCCTCGCCATCTCAGCAAATACAATTTTGCGAATTTGATCCTACGAATTTTTAGCGTTTATTCACAAAACGAGCTCTGCCATGGACGACGATGAATCACCCTCAATTTTATTCAGTTATTCCATCAAAACGTGTCATACCATTTATGTATTTTGCCCTTCAGCCCCAATTTAAACTGGCTCAGTTTCATCCCATAAATTTGATCGTGGCTCACTTTACCCATTAATTAGTGGAAGAGCTCATAAGCACGTGGAGAGGCGCGACGCCGGCAAAATCATCACATAATTTTCAACTTTTTGTTTTCCTAAAAGAAAAAAGATTTTCTTTAAAAAATCGCAATAAATTTCTCCGCTGGGGTCTTTTCTGACGGCATGCGTTGTCTTGAAGTTTACCCCTTTGATTAACAGTCATCTGGTCCTCCTTTGTTTTCAGAAGATGTCAAAACTGAAATTTTTTAGGGAGAAGAAAAAAAGGTACAGAGGATTATTATTTAAATAAGTGTGTGTACGATCCTGCTGGTGCTTTGCATATTATGGAAGCATTGAACACATGTACATTTGTCAGCCCAGTGACCACCCACCATTTATTAGCTCTCACGCCCCAAAGGAAAGTCAAGGAACAATTGGCTGAAGGAGAGAGAGAGAAGTGGATGGATGGAGAAAATGATTAAAAAAGACACCCAAAAAGGGCTTGTGGCTCTTGTGTGGAAGGCTTGTCGGACGCGTGGCAGGGAGCATCCCCTTTTTTGCAAAGGATATGGACGGATTTTGTGCTGTAACGTTTTAATGAATGGGGAAGTAGTTCTACTATAAATAAAGATTTAAACCAAGGTATGATATCCGAGGAGGTATTGGAATTCAAATTGGAACTATACGAATATTTTTCCGTATTTTAATCGGAATTGTATTCATATTTTTCAGTGTTTTAATGGGAATTATATTCATGTTTTTCAGTATTTTAATCCGAATTAGTATCCATATTTTTGTCAAACAAATATTTTAATTGGAATTTATAATTGCAAATACATTCGAAATTCAAAATTTAACATTTGGATTCCGATACTTTATTTGTATTCGAAAATTCCTTCTAGGGACAACCACATGATGATTTATTTTTTCGAAAATTTTGGCTGGCGCACTCAAAAAATTTTTTCAAAAAAGTATTTGAAAAACAATTTTTTGTAGACAATGAAATGCTTGACAGCGTTATTTCTAAAAGCAAAATTTTAAAAAAAATAATGTTTTCAAAATTTTCGAGTCAAAATTTGCAACTCAAATACTAAAAATTTGCAGCTTGTTTGCGTGAAAATTTCAACTCAATTACTACACATTTTGAAAAAAGTAATTTTAGAATTTGAAAGTACAAATTTTGAAATATTTAAAAAACAATTCTTCATAACATTTTGTCTCTGAAAATACATTTGGTTTTTGAAACAACTTTTTTGTCGAAAAAATAAAGTATAACGTGGTTGTCCCTTGTCCCTATATCATTACATTGCTTTCCCGCCTTCTGGCAAGTTTTTTTTTCAAATGCAATGGTAACAATGATTTTTTCAATTGGCAGTAATATAACTATGTCGTTCGTAAAAGCATCGATTGTTGCAAAATCAGAGTTGTGGAGTCAATTTGTAATTTTGTGTATTGATTTTGCGTTTATTTTAAGCTACGAATTATCCCAGATTGCATCACAAATAAATTTGTAAAAGTA
>JAQGBT010003281.1:0-20174 GCA_034698585.1 Disparrhopalites patrizii | reverse complement strand
CCTTATTTTGCTTGATTTCTCCCTATTTCTTCTTTTTATCTCTTTATTTTGCTTGATTTCTCCCCATTTCTTCTTTTTATTTCCTTATTTTGCTTGATTTCTCCCTATTTCTTCTTTTTATTTCCTTATTTTGCTTGATTTCTCCCTATTTCTTCTTTTTATCTCTTTATTTTGCTTGATTTCTCCCCATTTCTTCTTTTATCTCTCTATTTGCTTGATTTCTCCCTATTTCTTCTTTTTATCTCTCCATTTTGCTTGATTTCTCTCCATTTTTTCGTTTGATCTCTTTCCGTCTTTCTGTTTTCTAATTTCTGGCTCATTTTTTTTTCTTTCTCTAATTCGTCTTTGGACATCTCTATTTTGCTTGCTTTCTCTTTATTTCTACGTTTGATCTCTCTCCAACTCCTTCTTTCTCTTTCTGTTGTTCTTTTTATCTCTCTCTCTCTATTTCTTCTTTCTCTTTCTGTTGTTCTTTTTATCTCTCTCTCTCTATTTCTTCTTTTTATCTTTCTATTTGTTCTTTTTTATCTCTCTCTTTCTCTAATTCTTTCTTTCTCTCTCAATTTCTTGTTTTAATATATTTTCCTTTATAGCTGTGTCTTTTGGTGTCTCTTTATTTTTTCTTTTGATCTCTCTAGTATTTTCTCTACTTCTTTTGATCTCTTTCCTTCGCTATTCCCTTTGCTTCCTCTCCTTCTGTCGGTTTCTTTTGCTTTCTGCCATTCTGGTTTCTCTCTCACCCTCATTCGGTTTGTGCAGTCTCTGTAAGCCGCTGTGAAGAAAAAGTGTTAGGATTTAATGCTCCATGCATAAAGAAACCTGTTTTTACAAGTCCGCTCTATACTTACAGTATTGTCTAAAAAGTCTCGCCGTTACAGCGGTATAACCGTTCTTGCATGCAGAATACAGTTTCACTCGTCATACAGCCGATAGATGTCGTCAATATCTCAAACGGCGCTAGAGAAACACCGAGAATATTTCGGCTACACATATTTAAATATAAACATTAAACATTTGATTTTTGATGCAATTATAGACACACTAGGTAGTCAACAGTTACACAGGGACCCATTATGGAGACTACACAAAGTGTGCAATCATACAATTTTGAGAATTGTCTGATCAAGATTTACGTTTAAATTTCGTTTATCGTAATCTGTATAAAGTACATCTTGATTTTGCCCTTCTCGTTTTCAATCTAACGTCTTTAGCTGTCTCATCAGGCTCATTAAATGTGCACAAGGTGCATTTAAGCCTTTTTCCGGTTTTTTCTCCGTTGCAGTATAATTTGCCATCGATCTCTCTCCTTTTTTCTCCCTCTTTTTTGCTCTGCCTCTCTTTCAATGGAACTCATCTCACTCTCTGCACTTGAAGTGCATGAAAGATTTAAGTAAATATACACTTGTCCTGCTACTCTTCTATTTTTTATCCCGGGTGGTAGACAAAACAATATTATTTACTTTTGCCCAAATCCCGTTTTTTCCTACTCATGTCTAACCTTCCTGTCCTTTTTCACAAATTTCCTTCATGGCAAGAGGATTTCCACACTTTTTTTCGTCCGTGTCTATGCATGTATATAATTTATTGCTTGGCAAAGATGGAAACCCTGCTTCTGGAGTTGCCAATGAGGGAGCTGGAACGAACTTTGCAGATTTCCCTTTGAGTTTAGATAGGAAATCAGAGCTATAGAAAAGAGGGAAAAGGGTGTAATAACGAATGGAATGGCAAAGACAGAGGGATGACAAACTTTTTTAAATGTCTCTCATCATCATTAAACCCTCTGTTAGTCCAATGAATGGTTGTGGAATCTCTCACTATTTTATTTTTATCACCTTATATATACACCTCCCTTTTTCTCCAAATGTCTCCATTCTTCCCTTTCGCCCTCAATGATTTGATTGATGAGGATAAAATGAAAAAAAAAAGAAATTCCATTTCACATGGAAGTGCAGAGGAAACGATTATTTTAGCTGATTCACTCACTCATATAAATACAGAGGAAGGGATGAGGCCAGGGGATTTTCCTCTTGGCAAGATACATACAAAGTGGCATGTGACAAGGACACAGGCACATATGCTAGACAAAAAGCAAGAGTGAGAAAAGTGCCTTCACGGCAGACAAAACTTTGATTAGAAAAATACATAGAGGGTCTCCGGAGAAGATAAAGGGTTATGTATAGGGACACAACTTCTCCACGAAGAAAAAGAAGAAGAAGATGATGATGATGACCAAAAGCGATGAAGGGTAGGAAAAAGATTGTTTCATTACTCCAATGGCTCTTGAATGGATGACTTGACTGGAGACATGGCGACAAGTAGCGTATTGAGAGAATATCCTGTATAGGCAAAGTCCTACAAGGGAGCACCGAGGACATTCAAGCGGAGCTAATGTGGTCGTCATCATCCCCATCATCTTCTTCTATAAACGGCCAAAGAAGAGCGTCACTGGAAAGGGGATGGGTTGGGATTCTAGTCTGAAAGATGATACCGGGATATAGAGGGAAAGCGAGAAAGAGCGAGAATTGAGACAGAGGGGATAAAGAGAATAGAGAGAAAGAGAGACTAAAGAGAAAGAGAGAGAATAAAGAGAGAGACTAAAGGGAAAGAGAGAATAAAGAGAGAGACTAAAGGGAAAGAGAGAATAAAGACAAATAGAATAGAGAGAAAGAGAGAATAAAGACAAAGAGAGAATAAATACAAATAGAATAGAGAGAAAGAGAGAATAAAGAGAAAGAGAGAGAATACAGACAAAGAGAATAGAGAGAAAGAGAGGATAAGGAGAAATAGAGAGAATAAAGACAAAGAGAATAGAGAGAATATAGAGAAAGAGGGAGCATAAAGAGAAAGAGGGAGCATAAAGAGAAAGAGAGAGCATAAAGAGAAAGAGGGAGCATAAAGAGAAAGAAGGAGAATAGAGAGAAAGAGAGAGAGAGTAAAGAGAAAGAGGGAGAATAAAGAGAAAGGGAGAATAGAGAGAAGGAGAGAGAGAGTAAGGAGAAAGAGGGAGAATAAAGAGAAAGAGAGAGTATACAGTAGAAGTGTGTGGACAGAGGAAAAAAGGAAGACATTCAAAATACTGAAAAAGAAGAGAAAGTAGATTAAGGAAAAGTGAAAGAAAACGAAGAGAAAGTATATTAAGGAAAAGTGAAAGAAAACGAAGAGAAAGTAGATTAAGGAAAAGTGAAAGAAAAAGAAGAGAAAGTGGATTAAGGAAAAGAGAAAGAAAAAGAAGAGAAAGTAGATTAAGGAAAAGAGAAAGAAAAAGAAGAGAAAGTAGATTAAGGAAAAGTTAAAGAAAAAAAAGAGAAAGTAGATTAAGGAAAAGTGAAAGAAAACGAAGAGAAAGTATATTAAGGAAAAGTGAAAGAAAACGAAGAGAAAGTAGATTAAGGAAAAGTGAAAGAAAAAGAAGAGAAAGTGGATTAAGGAAAAGAGAAAGAAAAAGAAGAGAAAGTAGATTAAGGAAAAGAGAAAGAAAAAGAAGAGAAAGTAGATTAAGGAAAAGTTAAAGAAAAAGAAGAGAAAGTAGATTAAGGAAAAGTTAAAGAAAAAAAAGAGAAAGTAGATGAAGGGAAAGTGAAAGAAAAAGAAGAGAAAGTGGATTAAGGAAAATAAAAATAAAAAGTAGTTAAGGGGAAGCAGAGAAAGAGAAAATATGAGAAAAGGAGAAAGTAGTAGCGGAAAAGTGAGATAAGAGAGCGAGATAAAAGACGAGAAATAAGAAGGAAAGGGTGCGCCAGAGTAATAGAAAATAAAAGAGAGCGAAGATAGTAACAGAGAACGAAAGAGAGAAAAGTGAAGAGAAGAGAAGAAAAGGAATTACAAGAAGAGAGTGAGGAAGACAAGAAAAGAAAGGGAAAGACAATAAAAAAGAGGGAGAAAGACAAGAAAAGAGAGAGAGACAGAGAGAGAACAGAAGAAAAGAGGGAGAGAGAGAGGATAGAAACAGAGGAAGCGAAAGAGGATATAGAGACAAGAGTTAGAGAGAAAAGGGGAATGTGAAGACGAGACGGCGAGAGTGGGAGATGGCCACCAATTCCACGTTCCGCTCCCTTCCTGATCAACTTTGTAGTCATGTCCAGCGGGTCTTGTACAAGAACTGAAGTGAACACAAAATGATGCATTCTTTTCTCTCGTCTTTTGACATGTCCTGTTTCTCTTCACACAAGAAAGGACCCGAAAGGGAGACAGAGAGGGGAGAGAGAGAGGGAGAAAAAAGACTGAAAAGATAAAGGGAGAAAGGCAGCGAGAAAACAAATAAGAATTGTACATATGCGCATACATGGAGAGATTGCATTAGTGGGAGGAAGGAAGTTAAAAAGAATGCAATTCATTCACTCACACTACACACACACACTCTCTCTCTCCATTTTTCTCTATCTCACAATTTCTCTATCCCACTCTTTTTCTCTATTTCCCTCTCGTTCTTTCTCTATCTTTCAATTTCCGTCCTTTATTCTCGCTCTCGATTTCCCTCTCTCTATTTCTTTCTCTCTATCTACGTCCCTCTCTTTCCTTCTCCCTCTCTCTATTTCTTTCTCTCTCTCTACGTCCCTCTCTTTCCTTCTCCCTCTCTCTATTTCTTTCTCTCTCTCTACGTCCGTCTCTTTCCTTCTCCCTATCTCTATTTCTTTCTCTCTCTCTCTCTCTCTCTATTTCCGTATTTTCCTCTCGCTCTCGATTTCCCTCTCTCTTTTCTCTCTTTCTCTCTATTTCCCTCTCTCTTTTTCTCTCTTTCTCTCTATGTCCCTCTCTCTTGTTCCTATTTTCTCTCTGTCTCTCTCTCTCTCCATTTCACACTCTCTCTCTTATATTTTCATGTTCTCATCTCTTTCTCCCGTTCTCTCTCTCTCTCTTTATTTCCCTCTCTATCTCTCTCTCTGTCTCTGGCTCTCTCTCGCTCCGTGACAATTGTTCTCTCTCTTCTCACCCCAAGACTTTATCTTTTCCCATTCAATACCCGCTTTTCGTCATTGTCGCCTTTCCCCCTTTTCCTGTACATATCTAATATGTGTTAACCATATTCGCACGAGAGGTTCTTTGTATATTGGTAAAATACCCCATGCACTTTCACATGCTCTCCTCTGTACCCCAAAAAAGGGGTCGACATTCGACAAAAGACATGGGCGAGACAGAAATAGAGAGAGAGAGAGAGAGAGAGAGAGAGCTAAACAGAGAAAAAGAGGAGAGAGAGAGAGATAGAGAAGAGACTTATTGGGTAAATACATGGGCATTCCAGAGTACAGTTGAAGAGAGATTAATGCAATGTGCGATTGACAGCACTTGGACCGATAATGCACTTTCCCCATTGATTTGTATGCAATCCATGTTCTTTTTTATAGTTCCTTCTTTTCTTTTTTTATCCCGTCCGGAGGCTTATTTAATGTTTCCTTCCGATTTCCTTTCTTGCTCTATTCCCGGGTATATGCATGTATATATGTATATAGGGAAGGGAGTCCGGACACATTTTTTGGAGTTCAAGTTCAACACATGAACAAACGTTTTTTTCTTCCTTTTTACAATCTATGGCTTGTGGCAATGAACATGGAACGGACTACTGCTAGAGACAGTTTTACACCAGGGAATTGATCATGAAATGGGCATTTTTTTCGGGGGTATCAAATGGGGTGAAAACGCCCCAGGGGAGATTAGGGGGTTTTCGGGTAATTTAATTCTGCTTATGAATGACACTTCTTTCATATTCTACTTTTCATGGTCAATGAGTCGGTTTATCTGAAATGAAAGATGAGAAAACCAAGGAAAGTCATTAGAAATGCATCCTGAAAATGCTTTAAAACTGCAAAAAAAAAGTACAGCCACTGTCAAGTGTAAACTGTAATAAACTATTATGTAAGCGATTACGATGATGTACATGTACATATTTATAAGGATTATAAGCAAAAAGAAATTTAGGATTAAGAGCAATTTTTTAAGATTAATTCACATTTGGAGCCCTTTTCCCTGTCGAAAAATGAGTAAATACCTAATTAAATCACAATTAGA
Source organism: Disparrhopalites patrizii (assembly GCA_034698585.1). Taxonomy (NCBI): domain Eukaryota; kingdom Metazoa; phylum Arthropoda; class Collembola; order Symphypleona; family Sminthuridae; genus Disparrhopalites; species Disparrhopalites patrizii. The sequence goes on along the minus strand of JAQGBT010003281.1, from coordinate 14,171 downwards.
GTTCCTTTCCGATTACTTTATTTTCATTCCGTACTTGAAATCATAAATCGAACTGATTTTATATTTTTAAAATCCGCGAAAATAATATTCATACGTAATTAATTAGGAAAAACATAATAAACATGTATTTTAATTTCAATTCATACTTTTTCGGATGTCACTCCTAGGTGGAGCTTCAAAACGAACTTGGCGCCGAAAAAAGAAAATACTCACAAATTGAACTTAACCGATAAGAAAATAGTTAATAAAGCCAAAAATCCATTTTTGTGGGTATTTTCCCAGGATTCGTAACTAAATTTGACAAGGTATGACATCCGAATCTGTATTCGAATTCAAATTGGAATTATATTCATATTTTTCAGTATTTTAATCGGTATTAGTATCCATATTTTTGTCAAAAAAGTATTTTAATTGGAATTTATAATTACAAATAAATTCGAAATTCAAATTCGTATTCAAAAGCTGACATTTGAATTCCGATACTTTATTGGTATTCGAAAATTCTTCTATTATGTTACTAATTCCCGCCTTTCGGCAAGTTTTTTTTTTTGCAAAATCAAGTCATTGCAACATTTATTTTTTCAATTGGCAGTAATACAATCATTTCGTCCTTAAAAGCATCGATTTTGGCAAAATCAGATTTACGGAATCAGAATCAATTTATAATTTTGTGTAGATACTGATTTTGCGTTTATTTTAGGCAACAATTTATGCTAGATTGCATTAAAAATAATTTTTTTTGAATATTCAAAAAATATTTGAGTACGTATTCATATGTCTGAATATTTGAATAAAATTGTATTGGAATTAGAATTAATATTTTAGATATATCCGAAATTTAAATTTGTATTCATAACTAGGAAAAACGCGTATTTTAATTCGAATTTGAATTCATATTTTTTCGTAAGCCATTCCTTGAAATTTGATTTAATGAACAGATTTTTTTATTATTTGCAAGTTGTATGACCTCCGAATCGGTATTCGAATTCAAATCGGAATTCATATTTTTAAGTATTTTAATCGGAATTAGTAACCATATTTTCGTCAGAAAAATATTTTCTTTGGCATTTATAATTACAAATACATTTGAAATTCTTCGTATTTAAAAATTGACATTTGGATTCCGATTGTAAGAATTTTGATTCATATTTTTTCGGATGTCATTCCCAGAATTATTGGCTTTACTTTTGTAGTGCGTGGGACGCGGGCTGCATGGGGAGAAATATTTATAATTGGGTTCGCTGATTGTCTTTATAAGTACATACATGGATATATTGGACATTCCAGTAGATATAACAGCAAGGTCAAACTCAAAGGTCAAATATTTCAAATTAATACTTATTGAATTTATTTTTCCATCGAAAACTTGGTGTGAGTTTTTTCAAAGAAAAAACGACAACACCTGTGCCTTGTGCCTGAAACGTAGCACGGAAGTTTTTGCCCATCGCCGCTTTTAGCTTTCTTTTGGGCTGGCAGGTGATGCAGTAATTAAAACAATATGCAAATAAAAACCAATGTGATCAATCCATTTTTGAATGTTGTTTTTTATTGTCCTTTTTTTTCAGTTTTGCTGTGTCCATTCTCTCTATTCGACAATAATAGTCTAATAATCTATTATTTGTATTTTCTCCCTGTCCATTTTTTTAAAATATGACAGCGGGATTCTTTCTTAAAAACGGGATAGGGATAGGAATCATAGGAATGACCTGACCTGACCTGACCGACTGGCCGCTGTTTTGTTTTTGATATTCTAATTTTATTTAAAAAAAGGGGATTTATAACTATTTTGAAGAACTGTTTTTCGCGTAATTGGTTTTCTTTAGTTTTAATGCTGTACTTTCGTCTTCACTATTTGATTTGACTTATACGTAGTTGTAGTTTGTCTTTGACCTTTGTACTGATTGGACCTTGACCCTTTTAATTTAACTACGTGATTACCATTTTACCATCTGCGTCTTCAAAAAAAAAAAAATTGGTCGGCTACTGGCTTTAGTTCTTCCTTTTACTTTCGTTTGCCCATCCGGAAACGTTAAGATTAATTCTGTATCATCTATAAGATTTTAATTGTTGCAGTTTATTACAAGAAATTCTTCCGTTGGGATTTGGAGCCAAAAAGTAATTTCGTGATAATAAAACACAGTTTTTTTGGTATGTCTGGATTATTAATTCTGATGGGCTAATGGTTTTTCTGTTAATTGGTGTTAATATTGTACTGTAAAAAATTATTATTTATGTATATTCAATATGTTTTTATTACATTAACCTGTTTGAATGTTTGAATTGATAAATCGTTTTTCTTTTACATTTACTTTCACACGAAGAAGAAGATGAATCGAAATATCGCCTTGAGTCACAGTCACAAGAAGTCTGGTTCTAATTCTAGTTCTCCAAAATCATCCAATGCTGATGGTAGTACTGGTAAGTTTGAAGTCTTGAAACTCTCTTTACAACCTTGACTCGATGAGGATAGCATGATTTTGATTTTTATAAACGATTTAATAATGTACAGTGTAATGAAATAATCAGTAAAGGGGATAATAATGACCATTAAGCTGAAGTCAGTTGATTCTTAGTATAAAATCTTGATATAATCTAGATTATTGAGGTCGCCGGATGATCTAATCTAAAATATTGGTTTAAAAAAAAGTAACATCCTTGTGATGTTTAACTACAACTAGCTTAGTTTTAATATGTTTAAAAGACTTACATTGACATATCGATGTAGGAATATCATTGGAGTAGTCGGACTTGGTTACTAAAAGGTTCCGGTCAACCATTTTGTGGCTGAAAAATGAAAACATATTAGCATGTCACTTAAGGAACTAAAATGTTTTCATTTCATGATATTTTTAGAAGAAGCTTTTGCCTTCGAACTTACGGAAGTGGCTTTGGTGGAATACAAAGGATTGTACTACGATGCCAAAGTTCGGAAACGACAGAAGGAAGCTGGAGAATTGTATTACTACATCCATTATGTTGGATGGAGTAAAAAGTTAGTTCGTTTATAGTTAACTGATTTATTTTTCCCTAGACAATTCGATTAAACTGATATGTAGTATGCCCACATTACTTGTATACTATGCATAGTATTTGTGTAATGTAATATGTTCTGTGTGGATTAAGCAACCACTATGTAGACAATGTGAAAAATGTGCGTACTTTGTGTTCATGAAAAAAAAAAAATTAATGCCGTTGTCAGAATGAAATGATGGATAGGGAATGCCTTCTTGCTTTTAATGCTATCTTAGAGGAATGTTTGTTTTTATGTTGTACATTTTTCTTTTGGTTCCATACAGGCGAGATGAATGGGTTTGGAAGGACCGGATTGTGAAGAAGACCGATGAAAACCAAAGAATGGCTAATGAGTTACATTTGCAGGCTAACGTTGGAGAGTGAGTTTGTATTAAAAGGCATACATAATGCAAACTCGGGAAATTTTTCCTTTTTGGAAAAGAAATTTTTTTTTTATACATGAAGAGTTGTGTGTTGTTCGTTGTGTAGAAAGCAGAAACCCCTGAAAAGAAAGTTGAAAAAAAGTTCCTCGAAAGAAGACGGGAAGAGGCAAGCTTCGTCGACGACTCCAATCGATACTTTAAATGAAGTTGTTATTAAAAAGGAGGAGAAGGAATCGCGGGATTCTAAACAGAAAGAGGTTTTTTTATTGGAAGTTTTGAATAGTATTATAAATATTTACATCCGTTACACCGTTATATATTTATTATTCAAATATTCCCGTTCAGGATCACATACCGCAACTCCCATCGGACAGAGAACTCTACCTCCAATTTCCGGATCGGCTGGCCGACGTCTTAGTGGGGGACTTTGAATCAGAAACGGAACACAAATTGGTAGGATGAGGATCCAAGTTGATTATATGCAGATTGATGTCCTTGCTAATCATAGTGGTGATGTTGTATTTTTGGGGGTTTAATTGTGTTTAGTGTCTAAATGAGACTTGATTTTCACTGGTACACAGCTCTATAAAATTCATGTGTGCATTTATTATATGTGGGTATAGAAATTGATTGATTACTACTATTTTAGCAACCGTGTGAGATCCCTGTTTTTTGTCCGGCGAACACAATATTTGAGGACTACTTGAAATACCAAGAAGCCCAGCATTTTGGCAACGATGCCATGGATTTGATTGGAGCCCTGAAGAGTGACTTCAATGAATTGTTGCCCACACAGTTGTTGTACACTTCGGAATTCGAAGACCTTGACAATGTAAGATGTTTTCATTCTGAAATGAATTTGTTTTTTCGATTAGAATAAAGCATAGTTCTCAAAAATAATTTCTCTGCACCTGTTCCGGAATTCAAAATTATTATACAGTGTTGCAGTGTAGAGTCTACCGCCTAGATCGTTTGTATAAAAAAAGTGACATCATGAGTTGATCTTTATTTTTAACCCAGCCGTCTGTTTCCCTTTTCTTTCTGATTACACAGTACCGGTCGGACCATCCAGAAGTGGAGTTTTCCTCAATCCTTGGAGGCAGACATCTGTTGAGACTCTTTAGTAAGAAAATCTACGAAATAGAACATGTTTTATTTGAAATTATTATGATACTGCCAGTCTTCACCGCTTCCGTTGTTAAAGTCTTGCAAGTATCCGTATTTTCTCTCTCACACTTTCCCTGATGGTTCAACTTCGTCAAACTCAATTCTCTTTTTTTCGTTTTTGTGTCGTTTCCATGCACAGCTGTGGTTGGCCAGCGTCTTGTGGACCAATTCCCACCTGAGGACTTTCAAACAATTGTCAAAGAGTTGCAGAAGTTTCTTGGGTAAAACTTGTTTTATTTGTTTATATCCAAAGACAGGGAGAGTGAGACAAAACTTGAAGAGTAGTAACATCATCGTAAAAGCGTGTAAAAAAGTTAAAACTTGAGAGAGACATAACTGCAGTACCAATGATTTTCTCTTTGTCTTTTCATCAACCTCTTTCTCTTTGCTTATATATATGTACATATGTAATGCCTATATTCCTAGGTTCCTGAACCAGAACTTCAAAAAATACTTCTTACAAGACGCGGGCACTCCTAGAGGCTCACCATTAATTGGAAGTGAAGCAGAAGACTCATGCCCGGCTCTGTACTTCTCCTTTGCCAAATCTGAAGACTGAATCCAGCTTCCAAAAGATTTACAGAATGACACCACAGTTCCTGTTCCCATGTATTTACATACATAGCTATGACTTTTTGTTAATTTATCCTAAAAAAATGGTAATTCCGTAGAAAGTCTCGTTGTGTAATGACTAGATTTAAAAGATTACACAAAAAGATTAGACGGTAATAATGTTTTCTACACGTTGTTAATAATTGTCTCCGTGAGAGTTATTTTACTCCCAATTCAAGTACATGTAAAAGCAGTTGTAGTAATAGAATTAGTTGTAGCTGTTGTAGCCAAAAAAAAACTTCCCAAAAAGATTGTTTGTGTTGGCCAGCAGGAGTAGCAAGTTAGTAAATAAATAAGGAGGTTCTCGTAATGGTGAGCACGAGCAAAAACAAAGTTTTCTCTGAACACACAATTTTTTTTTTCTCCAGAAAAAAGGCACTCAAGCTTGTGGGTAATACCCCCATAATTTGACATAGACATCATCTTGTCTAATAACAGCGTTCCAAGCACGATTCCTTCCATACTCCAGTAGTATCTTTTCTCTGACCACGAAGGCAAAGAGGAGAGAAGTGGGGAGAAATGTTTATAGTTTAGCCTCCAGTTTTTTTTCTCTACTTTATTTTATTTTCCTCCAAAAAATCAACTCACTGTCGACTCAAGTAGTATAGTGTCTTCTTCAAATAAGTCAGAGAACTCACGCTTGTTCCAAGTGGTGGTGGTAAGCAGTTTTTTTCATTCAAGTATGTAAGCACATACCCCCAGTCAGAAAAAAAGGATGTAATCGCCCCCAAAAATCTCATTGTAGTAGTTACTTTACTGGAGAACTCCCTCTTGTTAGTAGTGGAAGGGGTAAAAAAAAAGTACTTTTATGTACATAGTTGAAAATAAAAAATTTCTGTATTGACTCTCCCTCCAGAAGTTCTCTGGTTGAGAAAAAAAAAGTTGTTGAGAAGTAACCACAAATTACATTTTGTTACATTGTGTGCTGAAAGTTCAAGTGCGTTTACACATGTTTCTTCACGTACTAGATGGGATAAAGGGTATAAAAAACGGAGTAATTGAAGTCTTTTTTCCCATTTCATCCCCCAAAACACATTATCGGTTTCGTTTCCTTCAATAATTATATATCCTCCTTATTTTGAGGTCCCCTTGAAGGTCTAGGCCTTATTTTCTCCTCCATGTAGCAGTCTAATTTATATACAAAAAAATACTAGGATCTCCTCGTTTTGTTTTGTACAAGGTCGGCTCCAAAAAGGACTTTGCAGAACAGTTTATGATTATTATGCTGAGCCTTCCTTCCCCTGCCCAAGCTTTTTTAGATTCAAAGCCTCATTTTATCTCAAATTCAAATAAAAGTAAATCAAGCCCGGAGACAAACGCATGGACGGATGTGTGTATGTATTTTGTTTATTTTCCCCCGTACATAAATTTTTTCTCCTTGAATATCTATTTTCAACAAGCAGTAAAAATTCTCTGATTACACTCCACGATTATGAGAAGGAATTAGGGGAGAGTCATTTCCTTTGCATGCAAAGCACTTTGTCCAGAGTTTCCAATGGGACATAGTATAAAAAATAGTGGTGGTCATCCTTTTTTTTTTTTTTTAAATTCTTCCTCGCATTATTATTCAAAGTAATTTGTACACGTTGGAAGGAAGAAAGAAGATACCGACGTTTGACCTGGTCTGTCATTACGAGGGAGAAAAAATATCTACGAGGAAAGGAATCCAAGGAAGACAAATAGGATGCCGAAAAGAGTGATAAAGCCATGATTATAAATACACGCTAACTGATTCTATGTAAATTAAATCTGAGAATATGTCCTACCTGCTCTGTTTTTAAGGCCGTGATGATCCACGTACATATATGTACACATGTAAGAGTAATAACGAAACTATCCAATGTATTTATTATTATTATTACAGCAATGTCCTTCGCCTGTTTGGGGCCCCCACGACTTTCATCCTCTGAGGAGGGTGATGATGAGCACCAGATGAGACGGAGACGTTGCGGTTAAATTACGGGGAAAATCACATGTAACGCATAGACTCCGTGCCCCACCGCATCAAAGATTCCTTTTGGAACGTTTTGTGTATGTAATTTAAAGGCTAGGAAAGCCTATGTGTATGAGTACAGTGGAGGGTTAGTGTACACATAAAGGAGATAAATCAGTAATTAAATCCGTCAAGATGATGAAGACTCGTTAATCTCGAAGGAATGCGATTATACACAACAGCACGGCGGCCCGCCTTCTTGGTGACCTGCCTGCCTTCCCTCATTTTCTGGGCTTTTCTTCCGACCGAGATGAGATGCTTATCATCAGTCTCTCAACTCTCGTCTCTCTCTCTCTCTCTCGCTTCTTCATTCTTTTTATTCTCCTCTCAATATCTCCACTATCTTTCTTTCTCCCATTTCAGACTCTACTGCCTTTCTCTCTCTCGCTTGTTGCCTCTCATTCTTTTCTCTGTCCCATTCGAAACTTCTGACTCTCTGCTTCTCTTCTCGCCCTGTCCCGTCTACTCTCTCGCTCTCGCTATCTCTCTCTCTCTCTCTCTCTCTTTAAGTGTCTCTCGCTCTCTGTCTATTTTATTTTTTCGCTCTCTCTCTCTCTCTCTCTCTCTCTCTCTCTTGTTCCCTCTATTTGTGTTTGTCTTATTCTGCATACATTTGTCTCTTCTTCACCTATTTTGCCTTCTTCCTCTCTATTTTCGCCTCCTTTATTTCTCATTGGTTTCGTAATTTCTTTCTTGTGTCGTTTCTAGTTTCTATGTATTTTTCTCTTCATTGTCTCTATGTTTGCTGTCTTTCTCTTCATATTCCCTCCTTCGTTAATGTTTATCTACCCCTTCTTTCCCTCGCCCTTTTCTCTTGCTCTCAAAACTCCGTTCCTCTAAATTCCCCTCTCGCCCCAGAAGAGGTTGCTCTGCTCGGATTCCAATTACGATGATGATGTTACTATTTTCTCTACCTTCCCCTCCTCCGCCGCCGCCTCCCCTACCTTGCGTCCAATTTCAACAGCCGAGGAAAGGATCCAATCGCATTACCCACCAGGAGGAAGATGAATGTGCTCAAAAATCACCAGGCACCCACACCTTTTTTTTTTAACCATCTACTATTCTAGGTTTTGAAACCAAGGAAGATATGATGTCACAGTCCGAATTAAAGATAGAGACAATGCCGTTCATCTTAACGTCAAATGTCCATTGTAACTCCATGTAAGTTTCTCTTATTTCCAACCGTACAGACCTTTGATTTGCATTTATTTTATTCGTGGTCCGAACGCCCGTTAAACCCAGCAATACATTGAGGGCGATACGAAGATACAGGAGAATTCCCTTGTCTCTTTTTTATCCCCTGAAATTGGAGGAGATACAATGACTTGGAACAAATAGGGAGGAACTGAGGAAACATTTGGAATGTTAAGACAAATTTGAAGTGACATTAAAAGGGAGAAAACCCTTTTTTTACGTATTGATTTTTTTTCTTTGAAATAAAAAAAAAAATCTTCGGATCCTGAAAGGGTTAAAAGGCTGAGGATAGCTGTTGTAAAAGCATTGAAAAGAAAATTTGTTGGAGAGAACTAGAGAAAAAGAAGAAGAATTCAAGTAGTAAAGTAGTTAGTGTTGCATCACTGCAATAAGGTCTGGGACATAAATTCACATGGAGAAGCCATAACTCTTTGAAGAGCCTCTAAAGTGCATCTTGTTATATAGTGTTTAAAAGAAGTTTGACTTAGAGAGAGAGAGAGAGAGAAACACGAGTAAAAGCAGCGGGTTCAAGTGGCTGGAAGCAATTTACCTCCAAGAATAATTTCAATAGTGTCTCTTTTGACGTGCGTGCTCATGATTTAATCTCTCTCGAAAATCTTTTTATCCCCATTGTATTCCATCTTCCCCTTGTATACTCTAGTATTTTTTTTATAATAGAATTTTCAATGCCACACTCCAACCCCTTCTCCTCTTACCCTTTGAAAAGAAAACAATGCACATATTTTTAATGTGGAAAACTACATAGAAGACAAGAAGACAGACGTACACTGGGAAATTAGAGCTAAAGATTGGAATGGAGAGAAATTAAATGAGCAAGAAATTACCAGGGGAAAAGGAGGCAAGTGAAGTAAGTGGGAGACATGTCTAATAGCAGATAGATTCCGAAGAATATGTAACAATAAGGACAATAACAATACGCAAAACACCGTCACGGTCAAGGAAAGGAACCATGGAATTTGGTTATTAGAATGAAATGGCAAAGGCAGAACTGGGACGAACGCTTCAGGATTTTAAATTTTGTATATTTCGCTGGACCGAATTTTTTCTGGCTTTCGTGTAGCAAAAGATTCCGTAATTTTTTTTTGATTTGCCTAAAACGTTCTGTAACAATTTCCAGGAAATGTTAGCCTCGCAATTTCCCTGGAAATGTTTTGGTTACAGCAATTTCCCTGGAAGTACATTGTTTAGCAGTTTCCCCGAAAATTCGAATGTTTATGTTTAGAAATTTCCTTGGACATTTTGGCGTAGAAATTTCACTTTTCACGGACCATGTTTCACTCTATCTCTCAGCCCGGCGGGCTTGTGTGCCCACAAATTTTGAAGCCCGTGCAGACGGAAAGGGTTGAAAAAACACAAAGAGAATGATATAACGCAATAAATGACGGCAATCCGTAAAGAGAAAGAGGAAAACTCAACGAAATTAACATAGCAAAAGCGGAAAAAGGAAAGTACCGAGACAATATATGAAGTATAGGGAACCGTCGAGCGAAGGAATGAATACGGGGATTTATGGACGGAAGGAAGAAAAACGAGAAATATGGACAGAAAGTAGAAAAAATTCAAATACCTGTGTTAGTGTACATTTATTAGCAAAGGCAATATCGAGGGATGGAGCATTAAACCCACAGCGAGGAATCAAGAGAATCAAAAGACACAGTGAGAGATATATAAAAACGAAATAGATTCTAGAAATAGATACAAGAGCTCTTGAGAAGCGTTAAAGCGGTTCAAGAGACAAATAGAAAGGAAGAGGGAGAGATAGAAAGTGAGAGGTAGAAGCGGAAACATAGACAAGATATAAGAGAAGCAGCGAGAAACCGAAAATGAGAGAGAGAGAAGTAGAGAAAAAATGAGAGAGAAGTAGAGAGAAAATGAGAGATAAGTAGAGAGAAAATGAGATAGAAGTAGAGAGAAAATGAGAGAGAGAGAAGTAGAGAGAAACTGAGAAAGAGAAGCAGAGAGACTCAGACAAAATGAGAGAGAGAAGTAGAGAGAAACTGAGAAAGAGAAGCAGAGAGACACAGAGAAAATGAGAGAGAGAAGCAGAGGGACAAGTCAGTCAAACTGAGAGAGACAAGCAGAGAAAATGAGAGCGAGAAGTAGAGAGAAAATGAGAAAGAGACGCAGACAAAATGAGAGAGAAGCATAGAGAAAATTAGAGTGAAGCAGTGGGAGAGAGACGCTGCAGAGTGGCACAGTGAGTATTTAGAGAGATTGATAGAGGGAGACAAAGAGAAAAAAGCCCGAGAAATGAGAGACAGAAGGACAGAGAGAGAAGGAGACACGAGAGGGAGAAGGACGGAGATAGACGGAAGAATGAGAGAGAGAGAGAGAGAGAGAGAGAGAGAGAGAGAGAGAGAGGAACAGACAGAGATGAAGAAATGAGAGAAAGAAACAGAGAGAGGCGGAGAATTTGGAAAGAGGGACAGAGAGAGAGAGGAAGAAATGAGAGAGAGCCAGAATTGAGGGAGTGAGACAGAAAAGGAGCCAGAGAGAGCAAGAGAGAAAAAAGGGTGGTGGCAACTGTTTTGTGTGAGTCAATCTATAATTTTCTCCTGCTCTTGGAAATGACTCAAATTATCATGCCTCCGTTTATGCCTTTTTTTGCCTCTAACCAGCACAATCCCCATTATGTGCACCTCATTCATGTGTCTCATTCTCCCCTCAAAAAAAGATTATCTCGTCCTTGCTCTCTCAAAAAAATCCTATCAAAGTGGAAGGGTTGAAGGGAGAGTTTGTGAGTAGATACTTACGCGGCCAAACGAAAAAAAAACGTCATAATTGACTTCTTCCTGAAAAAGATAGAATTTGAGTCCAAGACAGTTACTACAATGACGAATATGTACTACATGGGGAAATACCTAAAAAGAATCGTTGCATTTTCCATGTTTTTTACCAACAAAAAAAAAACGCCTTTTCAGTGGACAGCGAGAAAAAAAAGCGTTATGAAAAGAGTTTTGAGAAAAGGTGAATAGTAAGGTAGTGTATTACAGGGATTGCCCTATACAGAGATGAGTCACACACAACAAGAGCTTGTTAGTTAACCTTTTTGTTGGGGGACTGACTGACAGCCGTCAGAAGCTTCCTTAGATCTTGTCCGATGTACTTTTTTTTTTGTTTTTTGCTCTCCCCCGTTTTTTTTAACACGGAGGCATCATATCTTCCTTTTGATGTAATGTACCAAGCTCATATAATTTTAAATGGATATGAAGCCACTGAAGAGTGATTATACAGGGAAATCCTAGGCGCTATGATAAGATTAATCGTGAGTGAAGGAAATTGAATTTTCAAATTTTCATTTACCCACTATGTACAGGGTGGTACATAAAAAGGTTCCTAAGCCTCCTGAGGAGCAATTGAATCTCCGGCGTTTGTGATTTTGGACCAGATCTGCAATAAAAATTTCCCAGTACATACATATATGTAGATCCTGTGACTTATTTAATTAGTGAATATTTAATTAATTACGGATTTATCTAAATGTAAAAATGAGTAAAATATTTACATTGTATTTTAAAAACAAGTTTTTGAAATGTGTATTTAATTATTAATTATAAAATATATTTTTTGATAATTTTAAATATAAAAATTTTAATTTTAAATTTAAATTTGTATTTAAATATATAAGCTCGCAATAATAATAAAATACATATTTATTCAGCCACTTTTTGGCTGATTTTATGGCTGAATAGGATATATTTAATGGTAAAATATGTACATTGTACTTTTAATTCTAGTTTTTGAAATGTGTATTTAATTTTAAAATACATGTTTTTTAATTTCTCAATTTAAACATTTTAATTTAAAATTTGTATTTAAATTTCAATGCACAGAAATATTGCACAATAATAATAAATACAAATTTATTCCGTCACTTTTTGACCTAACCTAAACCCTTACGACTGCGTATTATTATTGCCTTTACATTTCTTGGTGTTAATTAGTTTAGATTAGGTATACTTAATATTATTATTTTTTCAAAATTATTAAGTACGTCAAAATATATAGAAATACGAAAATCTACTTTTCCGAATTTCGAACGTATATTTGCATGGTATATTACATTTTGAAGCTTCACTACCGTAAAAAGTAAAACAAAATTGAATTAAATCTTTATCTTGAATACATTTATATTTAAAATGTATTTAAATATAAAGTACATTTATATTTAAATACATTTTTATTTGTATTTAAATACACATTTGTTTCTGTACGTTACATCCTGTACATGAGCAGGGCCGTTCATATTGTCAAATATATTTCACATGAAAAACCACGGAATAAAGGGTTAAGACACTGTATACGAGCTCTATACGGTTACGTTTATGTACAGTGTACATAAACTCTCCAACTGTTTTTTGTTGTCCAAATGTATTTGTGAAGGAATGAAGGATGATGAAGATGATGACGAGATTACAAAAAATTAATCAATTTATGGAAGAAAATAAGACGGCAATTATGGGAGCGTCCTCCCATCTCCTTCTCTATGGCATTCCTTTTGATATTTTTAAAGGAGTCCACTGGAAGGAGAGGAGGAAGAGGAAATTAGAGGAGGAGGAGATGGAGAGGTGTGGGGATTTGATTTTTATCACACATTTTTGGTAATTCTCATTTCATTGTCCTCATCTTTTGTTTGATTTCCTCCGACCGACTTCAAATTTCTGATTTCTCTCTCATCTCTCTCTCTCTTTCTTCTCCATTTGCTCTCCCTTTCTGGTTTCACTTTTCCCTCTCACTAATATATAAGATGCCCAACGAATTTCAAAACCACGCTCACGTCCCTGTGCACTCTGTATATTGCATCCCATGGAATGTCCATTTCCCACAGTCATTCCATGCGCTTTCTATCAGACTTAAAACACAGGAATGGGCAAAAGAGGATGAGGAAAGAGAGAGAGAGAGCCTTAAAAGAATGTCCTTCCAATATTTTTGGAGGAGGTACAACTCTTCAAAGGAATTTCCAAGATGAGACAACCCACAAACATCTTCCATTTCAGCACGTCCATCCCAAAACTCAAATTCCTTATTCATTCCAAGTATAAAAAAAAAGGATTCTGCAAATGGCAAGTCCAGCGATCCATTTATGAGCATATTATACATAAATGCATATACTTATTGTATGTACATTTAATATACATATGACACACATACACTTTCAAAATAACATACACTTTCATCTCCCCACCGGACAAAATATACATACAAAATACACATACAAAATATACAAACTATAGTATCTGTGTACACAGAAGAGTAATTATGCATGCATACTTGATTAAAGACTTGAAATAACTTTGTACGAATATTTCATTGCAGCCCGTAATAGTCAAAATTATAGGCGTTAATAATATCTAGAAAGAAATTAGAGGAGAGATAATTGCGACAAATAAAACTATCAACTATAAATACAGGAAGAGAAATAAACCTGCATTGACTGTAATACAAACAGAAAAGAAGAATTACCTTTGAAATAACTTCTCTAGCCATTAAGAGAGAGAGAGAGAGAGAGAGCGAGTAATAAATAAGTTGAGAGTGAAACAGAAAAAGGTAGAGAAAAGTAGCAAAAGGGTCGAGATTTACAGGAAGACGGAGAGAATGAGGAAAAATAGGACGAGACTTGGAAAAGAGAGCGACCGAGGGCAACAGAGAGAGAAAGGGAGAGAAATAGAGAGAATGAGAAAGAGAGTGACAAAATATAAGAGAGACAGAAAAACAGAAAAACGAGATACAGAAAAGAGAGAGAAATAGAGAAAGAGAGAGAGAGAGAGAAATAGAGAAAGAGAGAGAGA
>JAQGBT010003280.1:0-20175 GCA_034698585.1 Disparrhopalites patrizii | reverse complement strand
CTTTCTCTCTCTTTTCCTCTCTCTCTCTCTTTCTCTCTCTTTTCCTCTCTCTCTCTCCCTCTTTCTCTCTATTTCTCTCTAATTCTCTCTCTCTCTTTCTCTCTCTCCCTTTCTCTCGCTCTCACACTTTCTCTCTTCTCGGTCTCTTCCTCGCTCTCTCTCTCTCTCTCTCTCTTCTGCTTCCAACGCTCTCTATCTCGCTCTCTCTCCGTCCTGTTTCTGTTGCGCGCTCTCTTACTCTCTCTGTCTCCTCTGTCTATGTCGTGCGCTCTCTCTTTCTCTCTCCTACTCTCTTCCGTCTCTGTCTCGGTCTCTCTCCAGTGCTTGACATACACAATATTGGGAAGGTGGCATAATACCAGCGATTACTAGAAAAAGGTTGACGCAACTACGTAGAATGTAGTTTACAGGGTCTGAATAAAAACCGAAAGTAATTATGTGTACAAAAGTTTTTTTTTATGCCTTCCGATAGGGGAAATGATGGTGACTGTGCCAGCCTGCGTCCCGAAGGATATCTCATATGTATATGTATACAAGACACTTGTTATGCACCTCTCCGATGGCACACTTATGTATTATGGTGACACTTGCCCGAGAAACACGAAGGAAGAAGGTGGAAGATAGAGACACTTTTTGTATAGGTATAGTATAAGACATGTAAATTCTTCCACAGATTACTCACATTCCTTTCCTACGTGATTGTTTTTAAATGGAGGGAAAAATCTGTGGGTAGTAGGTATATGAGGAAGGACAGAGGAAGACTTTAAGAGAAGTCCTTTAAATGGAAAAAAAGTGGATTAGGAGTTTTAAGTAACCCCACAATTTTTTTCTTCTCCTTAAGTGCGAAAGAAAAACTCTTGACATGGGAGAGATAGTGTGATGGAACTTAATGATGCAATTTTGAGAATATTTCAACGTTTAAATGTCGCTTTGAAAGCACATTTTTTTGTCTACGAAGACAATTATGTCACTGGAAAAAGTTTTTTTTAGCGAGGCCACAACTCTGCTTTACCAAAATGGGGATGATTACATATCATTGGAAATAAATTATGGAAAGTAATACGCAGTAAATTTCAATTCACTTTCCACCATTAAACAAATCAAGTAGCTGGACGAGAAAGTATAGGTGGATATTACAGTATACATTCGAAATATGACAGTCTTGGTAAAGTATTTCATATGAATTTCCGAATGATACCATCCTCATAATGTGATTTAATGCCACAGTCCGGAATCACCAATTCATAGACTGTAAAAGTAGGCCGTAAAAGCCTGATAAAAAGTCTCAAAACTGTGCAATTCGTATCGGAACCATAAAACGTACTTTGTTGTATTGAGAAAGTGTACTACAATCAAAGAAACACTATACAATCAAGAATTATTTCCAGGAATTCTATTGAGAGCAAAATTGTTGCACTGAATGCATAACATACGCTGGAATGAGTACGTAATCTCTTTATATGAACAAAGAATCTTGAAACTGTCCTTGAATGATAAAAAAAACAGCCCTAATTGCATTTTATTTACTGGAACTATCAGGCTAGTAGTAGTTAGCCAAATCGGAGACATTTCTTTAGCTAATTAACTCCACTTTTGAAAGTGGGAGCTTACAAAACTGCTCTGTGGTATTAACCATATCAATTTTGCAAGTATGAATGGAGTCTTTAATGACCATTTCTAAATTAATTTCTACACAAAAACGAAAAAATTACTGCATGCGTGGCAATAAGTGCCCATGCTTGGTGGTAATACACCTAGGATACAAGGAACTGGACGGGTTGGCCTACTTTCGTAAATGGCGTCCCTCATAATACTAAACATAACCGCGAAATTACGACCATTGGATAGCATCCGGGACAAGGAGGATTATCACTATTATGAATAAAGGCAAATAAATGAATGACATTAACTACCGCGCAAATAACACGGGGAATTAAATATCCTCGTCACATAAGGTTGATTATGCGTCTATTATCAATAATGCTTCATGTAATTTCTGGACACGTGAATGGTCAATTTCTCGTGTTTGTTCCCGAGGAGATTTTGCCATTCTCCAAAGAGTATTTGAGTAAATCTTATATGTTTCATGGAAATATCCTAGGTGAAATCTTCGATGTTGTTCGAAAACCTTGAGAATAAACGGAGCGAATGACGCGTGTACATAGGATGATAATGTGATCTTATATATCTGCATTTACGTATATTATTTGTTCCATAAAAACGTGTTTTTCCAGAAATGACAACAATATTTATCATCGCAGGTGGCAGTTTCCGTAGGACTCTTTTGTCATCAAAGTTAATTTGCTCCGTTTTATTCAAGGTCTAACCAATGTAATTTAACTTTCTTCTGGAGTAAACTTCCTTTTTATTTCCGTATGAGTACAGAGTGAACTACTGCCTTAACTGCTGGGATAATTACACATAGCGTACCTAAGTACTAACGACTGTATGGAGTAGCAGGCTTTTGTACGTACATATGTAAATATGTATTCAACCCCCTCCAAATGAATTATATGCATAAAATTCCAACAATCCAGCCCGGAATTGTTAAAAAGGGGTCTGTTGTCCTTTTCCTTTGTGACAAGGAATCAATATTTCTCCAAATAATATTCGATGAGAAAAGTCCCACCATAGGAATTATTAGTGGACCTACAGATAAAAATAATTATTGGCAGGTAGTGAGGGAATTTAAGTGTAGTTCCTTCCTCATGATTCCCTATATATGTATACACATATATACGTAAGTGCTTACATACATATGTATAAACCAGGATCAAATATCTGGAAGTTTCATCGTCACAACCATTCAAACACTAAAAATGTCTCATCAACCGAAAAGTCCCCTACATATTAATACTCTTTTGTATAGATATCGACATCCCTAAAATCCCCAGCATTCCAGTGAAGCCTTTTACACCACATTGTTTCATTATGTGGGAGTCACCCTCCGTATAATTACAGAACGCCCAACATGTATTTCGCGCCTTTCAATATCGCGTACACACACCATCCTTTCCATAGCTTTCATGTGGCAGTACGGTGAGAAATTTTAGAGTGATATCAACTATGACCGATTCCATTGGGGGGAGGGGGAGGGAGACTGAGTGAAAGAAAAAAACCAAGTATCTCACGATATGTCTGTTCATCTCTGTCGTCTCTATCTCACTCTTTCATTGTTCCCCATTAAAAAAACAAACGAATTGGAACAAAAACCAAAGGATCAATTTCCATCTCAAAAGGTATGTCCCAATGAAAAATCCTTAGTTTCCACGCTTTTTTTTTCAAATAAAAGAGGGAAATGTACCTATACATACGTATAGAGAACATGAATGTCCATATCAATAAATAATTCTACCACGACGAGCTTATCATTATTCAATTCTTTTTTTTTCTTTGCATCTGAGACAAAGGAGTTGAGTGAAAAAAAAAGTTGTGACTGCATAAATTTTGGAAGAAAAAGTTTCTTCTTCTTATTTCTTTTCTCTCTTAACAACCTTCAGAGGTGAAAGACAAAGAGAGAAAGAGAGAGGGAGAGAGAGAAGGGAAGAGAGACAGAGAGACGAATTGAGTGGGAGAAACGAAAGGGTGGGCTAGTAGTATACTAGGAGAAGTGGGAAGAAAAAATGGATGGTCCGGGTTGAAAACTGTAATAATGGTCGTATCCATTTATACCTTTGACCTAGTACTGACTCACTCACTTTTTTCTATGATTAATTCCAAAAAAAAATTCTACTTAAAAAACTGGCCAGAAGAAAAAAAAACTTGAGAATAGAAAGACTGGAATATATTTAAAGAAAAAACGTTATGGTAGGATCAGAGTAGTGGTCTTTGTATGGTTTTTTTTCTCTCTCTCTCTGTCTTTCTCTCTGAAGATTTTCTTATTCTCATGTTGTTCTTTACCTACAAGGATTTGGGGGAAACCAAAAGGGAGAGAGAGAGAGAAAGAAAAGAAAGAGGAGTTATTATACAAACTGTCATGATAAAATTAACCATAGGAAGAACAAGTGGGTAATAACGAAGAGGTTGTGGACCCCCCGATGGTTGCTAAGAAGCACGCAATGCCGTATATCTTCTCCCAATTATTTTCTTCATGATTGAATTTGCATTAGTTTATTACATTACTAAAGACCATCCATCCTCCTCTCCTCCACACATTTCTCGTCCTCGTAGGATTAAGCTGGACATGTATATACAATATAAGACATAAGGAGTAATGAAATCCATTTCAACGTACCACGAGCACATAGCTTTCTTTCTCCTTTCGTATTGGGATCTTCGAATGAGAAAAAAATCATAAAGGCAATATGAAGGGGGAAAGTATCTGTAGACTTCATTTAACTCCATGTAAATATGTGTACAGGGGTACAAAGACAACTGAATCTTGACTATTTCCAACATTTACACAATCTACATATATACATACATGTAATTATTATAGTAGAGACACGAAAAAACACATTTGATCAAAGACACACACGCACAAAGCATAACTTTCTTTTCATGTGTAAATCGGCAGCAAGACATAAGCGCGGCTCCATAATTTGCTCAATGCAATTTTTGCCGAATCAATGCAAAACAATATCTATGTATATATATATATATATACTAACTATGTTTACTCTATGCACATGTGTATACGTACACACATTATGATGAAATATTCACCCCATACTTCCTTGTGGTTTATACATGCGAATTTAAATGGAATCCGCTGCAATAAATTTTATTTATAAATCCTCACAGGGAGATCCAAGTAGAGACAGAGACAGAGACAGAGAGAGAGAGAGAGAGAGAGAGAGAAATTGCTACAAGTATGCCAAAAATTGCGAGGAAATTATAGAATTCTGTGAAGTGACAGAAAGAGAGAGTTTTTTAATGGAAGGAAATATTAATTTGGATATTTTCTCCAATAATCGTAAATTGAGTATTTACTCCTCTAAAATATATACAAATTGTTGACTGGATTTGCGAATATTTTTGTTCGTTTGTTTTAGACCATGAAAAGATATCTCTGTAATAATTGGAGATTTATTTATTTAAATTCAATAAATTTATTTATTTAATTTAACTTATTCCTTAATTCATTCAAATCTTCCATTTACATCAACAATTTTCTCCTCTCACATTTCCTAATACCCATCGAATTTATTTTGGAAAAATACACAAAAAATGAAGATTTCTCTAATTTCATACACTTTTCATCATCAGTGGGATAGAATCCCTTTATGAAAGCACTGACATGAGAGCCACTGACATTTAAATAGACTCCGTTCCTCTGTCAGCCTCTCCAATACTCCCTAAATCACTCAAGACCCCTATTTCTTCCATGTAATCCTTTCTCCCGAAGAAGTACCCAGTGAGCGTTTGACCACCATATAAAAAAACAGTGTGCAAGGACCCATATCCATCAACCGGGCTTTTAATTAGTTGTTCAAACAATAGCAACACCGTCCAACAAAATGAAGTAACACACGCACGCACCCACAGGTGCATTTGTATTTCTATATAGAAAGGGTGGAGGGGGGGGGGGGGAATGAGCCCAAGGGTCGCACAATTCCTCTTTATAAAACGTGGTAGTATAGTGGTTCCTTTCACCTACATGTCCATACATACATATTGCGTGTAAATTTAATGAAGAAGACGCTCTCCCTCCTTTCTTTCCCCCCAACCCCCTCACTTTCAAGATGAAGGAACAAACGAGGTGAATGATTTAAGACCACCCTATTTCATAAAATACCCTTCGAAATCCAATAATAATTCCCAACCCTTTAAGAAGGGCAGCGCACAGAGTATGTATATCTATGGAATACATCCTGTTAGGCAGTTTTTATTACTGAAGGAACCTTTTTTTCTCTTTCATGTCTACAAGTATATATATATATATTCAAAAAGTTTATCCGTGTAATCTCTTCTTCTTCTTCCTCTTACCTCAATCTCACTCCGTGAGAATCTATATATTACAATACAAAGATTGTTTTAATGAAGCAAGCGTGTGTGCATAGGAAATATATCAACTGGACTTACAACACAAAGAGTCTTAATTTTTTTGTGTTTTTTCCCTATTATTTATTAACGATTTCAAGAAATGCTGTTCAGGGGATGAAGGGAGTGGAGACGAGTGAGAGGGAAATAGAAGGGATAAGAGGTGGATGAAGGGAGTGGAGACGAGTGAGGGGGAAAGATAAGGGAAAAGAGGGGGATGAAGGGAAAGATGATGAAAACGAAAGAGGGAGAAAGACAGAGTGGAATAACTAGATGAAAAAGAGAGAGAGGGGGATTAATGAGCGAAGCGGAAAAAGTAGAAGAGATGTGGAAAAAGAAAGATTGTGAGAGACAGAGAAAAAGAGAAAAAGAGAGAGAGGTAGAGAAAGAGAGGGAGAAAGATGAAGGGGCAGAGAGAGGGAAAGAAGAAGAGAGAGAGAGAGTTCGAGAGAGAGATGAAGAGAGAGAGAGTTAGAGAGAGAGAGAGTTAGAGAGAGAGAGAGTTAGAGAGAGAGATGAAGAGAGAGAAAAGAAGAGTTAGAGAGAGAGATGAAGAGAGAGAAAGGAAGAGTTAGAGAGAGAAAGGAAGAGTTAGAGAGAGAGGAAGAGAGAGAGATGAAGAGAGAGAGGAAGAGAGAGAGAGAGAGACGAAGAGAGAGAGTTAGAGAGAGAGGAAGAGAGAGGAATAAGGGGGAAATAATATACATTTCAACGAGTTGCTCCTCATCTTCATGATTCTCTTCCCAGAGATGGATGATGGGAAGACAGGGATAAGCGGAGGAGGAGGAGGATGAAGAAGAAGTAGGAGAAGATGATGACGAAGAGTTGAGGGAAAGTGTAGAGAAAATGGAAACGGATTTCCACATAATATGATTTAAAGCATTAAGCGAGTGAGCCTTCACCAACTCATACATATACATATACCTACTTGTATATGTATGTACATACCACGGATAACAGGATGAGCCACGGCGTTACACAAAAATGATGGAGTCTGTGAGTAGTAAATGAACACCGTGCTATACATCCCGTGCCCTTTAATTCAAAAGTGCCTTCCTCGTGTGTGTGCTGTAATGACGGAAAAGTTGATTTTTTTTAGGGAAAAAGGGAAAGAGGCTAAGAAGACAATCTCCAGAAGATGTGAATGTGGAGGAGAAAAAGAAAGAGAGAAGAAGATGGAGTGAAAAAAACAAGCCACTAGGTTCCATGGAAGGATATTAGATTGAAAAGTGTCTGCCAGGCGTCAAGGAAGATTACAGACTATTAGGAACGGAAACCGGATAGTCTTGCTGTAAAATCCATCGATTATTTAACACTTACTTGTATTCTGGCTTCTGTCAGATTTATCTTCAACGCCAACTCCTCCCTGGAGAAAAGGGACAAGACCAAAAAAAATAAATAATAATAACAGAACATTAATGCAATGAATACCGTATTAAGCTTTGAAGCTTGTACAAACTTATAAATCATTCAATTTTTTCCCATTTGACTATTATTACCAAAACTTCTCCATACT
Organism: Disparrhopalites patrizii; assembly: GCA_034698585.1. Lineage (NCBI taxonomy): Eukaryota > Metazoa > Arthropoda > Collembola > Symphypleona > Sminthuridae > Disparrhopalites > Disparrhopalites patrizii. Next base: position 12,677 of record JAQGBT010003280.1, on the reverse strand, counting down.
ATCATTGTTGGATCCATGTGCTAGACTCGGAACAAGTGGGGTCAAGTCTAAGAATAAGGAAGAAGTTGATCTCTCCTATTATTCTTGCTCCCATCAATTCCTTCCAACTCATAATCTATACCCATACTCTTGTGTACTAAAGATAGACCAGGGGAAATACAAAACCCACGCAATTGGCTCCTGTATTCCCCTATAATGATGGTGCCTGGTTCCATTTTTTTTATACCTTCCCTCCAGAAGGGATTCATCATTTTTCGATTATCTCCTTTCTGTACAAAGCAGATTCTGTTTGTTCATAGGAGGTAAGCATTAAAGGGGAATGTGTGTATTTTAGCCTCATCTAATACTACATCAGTGATTAGGAGGTTCTTCAAAAGGTCCGTGATTTCTAATCCATAATAGTGTAGTTCAAATCAAGGAATAGTCCTGTAATACTAAACATAGATTGTGGAAAAAACAACTATTTGTACTAGGAATTAAGGGGAATTGTGATTTCACCATTGCCGCAACACATTATGTACCATTTTCCTTGGGCATAATGATAAGCCGCGACACACACAAAAATCAGCATGGTACCTTGTTCCTGACTCTCCAATGAGAGCTCATGGGTAATAATTATTGTCATTTGCTCAAAGAGAGAGAGAGAGAGAGAGAAAGACAGAGAGAGAGAGAGACAAAAGAAAAAACAAACCCTGATGAGAGTTACACGGAAAGTGTAACGAGGTGGGAGAGAAAGTGACGGAGGAAAAGGCCAAAGAGACCGACGTGGGTCATTTAAAATGTATGGAGAATGACGGAGGGACAATGTCCAGCGGCTTATGTAACCACAAACAATACCTGGAAGACAATTCAGAGAAGGGTCAAGGGACGTGGCTGTTTTTAGGCTAATTCTTCCCTCCTTCATGGATATCTCATTGGGTTTGGTCAAGGAAGAAGACACTTAAAGGTGCATCATGAAGAGAGAGACCAAAGGAATTAGGGGAAGAAGAGCAAATTAAGGAGAAGTGACCGTAACATTGGGATGGAGACGGAGGCGGGAGCCCTACAGAGAAAGACTGGGAGAGGTGTTGCTCTCACCTGAAGGCAATATTATCCTCATCATTATTATTCCTATTATTTTTCCAGAGGAAACAAAAACCTTGTAGATTGAATAGCAAAGGCGACTACCAATAATTAACTCAATAATTCCTTGACAGCTTCTCCTCTCAAAAACATTGAAGGTATACTCCAAAGGACCGAAGGCACGGGAGTGATGCATGAGCGAACAAACGAATCCTACCTTTTCCTTGCCGATTTTTTTTTTACTTCACCTTTTAAAAATGGCCTTCCCCGTCTTTTTGGGGGATCTTTTAAAGAAAAGGCATAGTTGAAGTTACACGAGCAAAAATTTGGAGGCACCTCAACACTAATAAATCTTTGTCCAGTCCAACCAATTTCCTCAACTGCCGCTCTTACATAATTATTTACCGCCCTATTTACCTAAGGTGCAAGCTGAGAAAATGGGTCCCTTCCCACAAATCTTATGGGATGTTAAAGAGGGAAAACTTCAGGGTACATATTCCTTGTTTTGCTATAAGAGAACCTTTGTACAACAAAATGAAGTCAGTTTTCCCTCTGTCTGTTATTGTTTCTTTTTTTAAAGTAATTATTCGGAGAAGTTCCGCCGAAGAGTCCAAGCAATTTAAAGAGGAAAAGCCGGGATTCAATAAAAGAGAGGGTGCATACAGGAACAGTAACAGCAAAGTCAATTTATTAGGAGTGAGAATCATATAAATTACATGGGGGGAAAATTGTAATGAAAATAATTACGGCACTGGCGGGGAGCAAGCATACAAAATAGGTCGCGTGCTCCTCGGTCATGCCATGTCTGTGAGGAACATTCAAAGAAAAAGTCAGTAACTGATGTTAAAAAAAAAAGGAATTACGTATAAAAAAAGAAACATCCATTGCTATTACGGGGGGTGCACGCACGAAGATCTCAGCACATGAGTACAATAACTTTCGATGTATGGAAAATAAACAAATAGAGAGGTAAGACAGGTCAAGAATGGAGGTAATGACTAAACAGTAGACATTCAGAGAGGGAAAACACGAAGGCAGCGGGAGAAAGAGAAGTTACAAAGAGTGAAAGCCACGTTAGAAAAAAAAGGTGATTGAAGACGGAAAGAGAAAGATGGAACAAGCAGAACGGGAGCTAGGAAGAGATAGAAGAGAGAACAATGAATTAAATCAGAAAGATGAAAGCACACAAACAGACATAAAAGTAGAAAGCAGTGAATGAGAGATCAACGTAGATAGAAGAGATAAAAGTAGAAACAGAAGAAAAATGACGAGATAAAAGTAGATAGGTAGAAGAAAGCAAAGGGAGAAACAAGCAGAAAGAAGACAGACAAGACAACAGAAAAGTAAATAGAAGCAAGACAAGTACAAACAAAATATAAAAACGAGACAATATAGAAGCAGAAGAGAAATGACGAGATAACATTAGATCAAAGAGACAAAATTATAAGTAGAAGCGAAAAAAGTAGACTGGGGAGACAAACATAGGAACAGCATAGACACGAAGAGATAGCGTAAACAGAAGAGACGAAATTAGAAGTAGATATATGAGACAGAAGAGACAAAACAGAAGAGAAAAAGAGATACAAGTCGGCAGAGGACACAAAGCAAAAGAGAGAAGGAGAGATATAAGTAGAAAAAGTAGCCAATAGAAAAACCAAAAATAAGGAGATAAGTGAAATACAAAAATGGAGAGCGAGAAAAGAGATAAATGAAATACAAAAATGTAGAGCGAGAAAAGAGAGATAAGTGAGATACAGAAATGCAGAGGGAGAAAAGAGAGAGAGAGAGAAGTGAGATACAGAAATCGAGAGGGAGAAAAGAGAGAGAGAGAGAAGTGAGATACAGAAATCGAGAAGACAGAGACAGGAATGGAAAGAGAGATAGAAATATACAGAGTGAGGTCCGAAAAAAAACGGAAAGAGGACGAGAGAGAATGGAAGAATAATTTTTTAAAGATAGAAAGCAGGAATAGAAAACCTGGGAGAAGTAATAAAATGTGGCTGAGGAGAGGAGATTTCAGAGAGAGAGAGATAATCTCGATAAAAGTATAAAAATAGAAGATAAATGTACATATCCAATGTTCATATACATTGTGTGGAGACAGAAGAGAGAGAGAGAGAGAGAGAGACTGAAAGAGAGAGAGAGACAAAGAGAAAAATGAGCTGAAGACAAGGGACTGTGTGAGAGGGAAGAAATCATGTAAAAATAATGGCATTGTTATTGTTGGGTTATTACACAGTGATTACAACTATGTTTTCTCCACGGAGCAGGACAGAAGAGGGGATAGAGAGGGAAATAAGATGGATTTTTTTGTAATAAAGTGCGAGCCTACAAGGAAATTTGGAGGGGGAGAGGGGAAAGTGAGGAGGCGCCAACCGCCAACGGTTTGTTTTCTAGCACCCTGTAAAGACTCCATGTTGCTTGCCGACTTTGTGTGTCCGCTTTTTCTTCCTTGCGTAAATACTCAACTTGTTGTCTCTGACCGCACCTTCTCCCTTTGTTTTCCCCCGATTCTCTCTCTCTCTCTCTGATTTTCATTTATTTCTTTGTTCCCCCTGTATATAACATGTAACTGACTACTACCTTACTACCAACATCGCTTATATCTCCCTTTTGTATCTCCATGTCTTCTTTCCTCTCAAACCACTGAGTGGCCTGTAAAGGCCTGGAAGTTCCAATTTTTTCTTCTATTTTCTCTCTCTCTCTCTCTCTCTCTCTCTCTCTCTCTCTCATCTCTCTCCCTCACTCTGGAAGATGTCTTGCACAGTAAAAGGTAAAAAAAAGTCCCCTGCTGTGGAACATATTTCCTAACTTAATTAATTTAGCCTTTGGACTTTTCTTCCCTTATATACCTTTCTTCGTCCAGGAGACAAAAGGGAGGTAAAAGGCCAATGTGGGAGAGAGTGAGAGAGGGGAAGAATATGATGAAAAAAAAGAATCTCTGAATCCTTTCGTGGACTCAAAAACAAATCATTTCGGTATATAACTTGATGTAATAATTTTTTTTGGATATACATATATAATATGTACAGGTATAAAAATAGGAATTACATGGGGATCTGTGGGGATAAGATTTTTCTTGGACATGTGCTCAGCTAAATGGTTTTCTTTGTATGAAAAAAAAAACTGGTTGTTAGCTTGTATTTATAGACATGCATAAGTATTTGGAAATACATACAGAAACCATATAAAAACTATTTATATTTTGGTAAAGTAATTTTAATTTTCTTGAAGAAATTTTAATTTTGTTTCAGGTATTTTCTTTCATCTAAACCTGGAAAACCTAAAAAACCTGAAAACTTCACTGTGATTCAAGAAAATGTACAGATTTTTGTTTCCAGGGAATATCTATTTGGCTTATGAGGATTTTTTTTTAAACTTGGTAATATACATGATTAATGAATAAAATGTATACCTAGTGAAAACATCGGGATAATGCGTCCTAGAAAAAGCCTTTTCCAATTCCTCCAGTTGGTAGCTGGTAAAAGTGGTTCGGTAGCGCCGTTGCTTTCGTTTGGGGAGATCATCCATACAATTTTCTTCGGAGTCATTTCCCTCCGAAATGTTATCTTCCTCCTTCATCTCAGCCACCTCGTGAGTTAGCAAGCCATTCTTATGAGGTGTCAATTTCCCCAATGACATCTCCCCTGTCCCATTCCGGTGACCTCCCATCTCCTTGGGACTGTAATGACCATTGTTGTTATTACTTGAGGTCATAGATACTTTCGACTCGTAGTCATGGACTTTGACGGGCGAGGAATTGGGAGACACGATTTCCCCGTTTTTCATCCCCTCCGTATCAGTATTTTCAGATTCTGTACCAAACAAAAAAAAAATTTAACAATATATATTTATTTGTTAAATCTGAGAAAAGTAATATAATATCTATTTATAGAAACTTGATTTCAATAATAGTTCTAACGGCTGCACCACAAATCCCCTTTTTTTTCCACCTTTTACGCCACATAATTTTCTGTCAAACAGTAAACAGCACATAAATAAAGCGGTGGCAAAGAAACATTTGTGATGTATGTACGATCTAACAAAAAAATATAAAACTACGGAAATCCCCTATTATCATGTATTTTTACATGGATTTAAAAAAAAATCTATTCATTTCCTGGCTCAATAAAAAATGAGATGCTGCCAAGTAAAAGAAAAACAGGAATCAAATAAAAAAAAATAAACGCATCTCATCATAAAAGGTAAAGTACTCATCCAGCATCCATTGAAACAAGACGGAGAGGAAGGATTGAATGAAGCATCAGATACGAAAAAGATAAAAGGAAAAAAACATCATCTCTTTTCTGGATTTTTACAGGAGATGAAAGGTAAAAAAAAAAAAATCCAGTGGTATAATGTGGCTGAACAATTGGAAGTAAAAGAAGGTGCATCTTTTTCCTATTATTACATCACGAGAGCAAGCCTTTATGTACGTAAAATGGGGATGTTTGGAGGAGAAAAAAAACGTGGTGGAAGGCAGGATTTTGGAGTGTGCATAAAGCACACACCGCCTGCCCTGGCCACTACATATGTAATATGTATAAAATATATGTATATATGTTATATATGTATATATTTATAAAAAAAGAGGAGTGGATGAAAGTGGAAAAAAGGCGAGGTTTCGGCACAAAACAACACGGTATTTTTCACGGTGTATGGATTAAAGTGCATGTGCCTCGGTGATGCGCGGTCACACTTTAGCCACTTCCTTTCGACGCTCCTGCTTTTTCTTTCTATTTTTTTTTTCTGGGCCTCCTCCTTCCCCCTCCTCCACATCCTAAGACTATTAGCATTAACAACATTCATTTTCCTCCTCCTCCCCCCCCCAAAAAAAAAGAAAATTTTATAGGATGAGGAAGCACATTACGAAGATCAGAAGTAGGCAAACAAAACAATTACATGTATATAAATATGTATGTACATGTGTATACACAAACCAACAATTCTGTTAGTGTCTTTGCAACAAAAAAAAAAGGAAAACGATTAGCTCCTGGCACTCTTTTCTGCCAAATCAAAGACCTCCTCGAAGATACAATAATAATCATCATACAAGTCCAAACAATACGTCTACCGCAGATATGTAGTAGTGCTTTATTGGAACGGAAGAGATACACAGATGTTATACCAACGTTGTTGTATCTAAACGGCTGGAGTAACAAGTATTGACTGTAGTTAAAGGAGAAGTTAATTCAGGATGGTGGGATATTATGGGATGAAGATGAAGAAGAGAGACAAAAGCCATGTGATCTCTTCAATATCTATACCTCATCCTGTCTTGATGTACTTCTTGTGTATGAGTACAAACGCTGTCCACGTTTTTGGAAGGAAATAAATGTAAAAAAAAAAGCCATTCGGGTTTCAACCATAATGAACCTTTGGAGCCAGCAAAAACTTTGTTTTTGGGGCTTTTACTTTGAACTTCCAAGACGTTCCACGATTTTCATCAACAAGGGAGGGTAAAAACAATAGGAGCGGCAAGTGAGAAACCCACCGACAATCATCACCACTGCATTACGGTTTAGAAGAAACCATCAACGAGCATGAATGGGGATTTCACATGTACAATGTAAGTATAGACATTATGTACATATGTATACATGGACCAGAAAAAAAAAGTGTCTGTCGATACAAATGCGAAAAGGAAGTCGAATGCTTTTTCGGCTTCATCACGACCAATAAACTTACCCGTCCCCATAACCTTTGTTTGTAGCTGTCTGGAGGTCAACAATTGAGAAAGACAAAGAAAGAGAGAGAGAGAGAGAGAGAGAGAGAGAGAGAGAGAGAGAGAAATTCATCATTTATCTCACTGCATGTAATTTGTCTGGATATTCTCGGTCTCCCTTTCTCTTGTATCTCCCTTCTCCTTCTAACCTGGAAATAGGACTCCAGTTCAAAGAACAAGGGGAAATTTGCATAGAAATAAAGGAAAGGTGCGGCATACCAGCAACATAATCTTATGTGAAAGTTGTTCTAAAAATTGTGGGCAAAGGATCAAATCTGATCATAAAAATTCGGTTCTAATTTATCTGCATATCCTCATTTACAACGCAAATAGTCCTAGTATGCCATAAGATTCGATGGAAATAATCATCCCATGGTTGACAAAAGAAAATTACATCCTGATTTTTCAGCTTTGACGCTTTGTTGCAGAGCAATGGTAAGGAATTGCTCTGTGAATTTGGTGTCAATTGAAAGGAGGTAACTTCGATTTCATTTTGAAATGCCATTTTTCAAAGAAAAATTACTACATTTAAGCTGGATAAAAAAAACAAGGAAATCGAAATTAATAAAAATCTGTTTCAGTCCATTTACCCCCACATTACCCCCAACAATTCTCATGATATTATTTGGCAACATCTCTTTGTACTTAATTAACTGAGAACACTTGAAGACTATCTTTTTAATTGCATAATCGCATTGTAAATCAAATCTTAGGGAGCTGTCCAGGATTACACCCAAATATTTAAGCCTGTCAGTTTTGTTAATAATGATTTGCTTGTCGAGCGATAAGCGGCTAATCAGCTTCCGTTTACTGAATTTAGTGTAGGGCTTGAAAAATCATTGTATTTCAAGGTAAAAGCAGAAATTCAATTTGCAGACATGAAACTTTTTGTGTAGCAGTTAACAGTAACTATACATAAATCGATCTTGGTTTAAAAAAAATTAACCCAAGGGTGGCTATTACGCTTGATGACTATCTGGGACTGGGAAACAGCTGCAATGAAAATAATATAAAAACAGATTCTACAAGTTTCGATGGCGTTTATTTTGTGTATTTATCTATAACAACTTCTCCATTGGAGCATAATTCATTGAAACATTGAATCTGAGGGCAGTTTTGTGACGATTATTTTTGAGAAAAATACCCCCATACAAAAACCAAGGACAGGGTCAAATAATATTTATTTTAGTTTGCTTTTCCTTGTAATTTCCAGCCATAAAATCGTAATACATAGTATGAGATTTGAAAAAAAAGTAATATTCCAACTTGAATATCAATAAAAAAAAAAGAAACACCTCCGATTTAACCATAATTATTGCTACTCCCACCGTTCCCCTCTGTCATTGTTTTATATCTTCCAGGAAAAGGAAACAAGGTAAAAAAAAATAACTTAAGGCTAATAATATGACAATATAATTTGATATTGTTTTTCTCTCCTCATGTTCATGTCCTACACCTGACTTGAGTGGAGTCGGACAAAGACAGTTGCGCAGCAATGTATGAGAGGACAAAATGTCGTAGGTGTAATAATGGTAATAATGAGTTGGAAGGAGCGGTGCATATGTTCGATAGTAATCGAATTTGTTATAGAAAACAAGTTATTCACGCATCATAGATTCATGGAAAGATTAAAGAAAAGAGAGAGACAGAGAGAGGGAAGGCGAGATAAAAAAGAAAAAAGAGTCGATGCATATAAAAAGGGAATTGGAAAAAGCTAACTTTTAAAACCACAATAATAACAATAAGGGAATTGAAGAGGAAGCCAAAGCGTAATAGAACGGAGACAAAAAAAAAAAAGACCACTGATGCCCCTTATTATGGACGAGAGGATACATGGAGTTTATGCCGTACCAGAAAAGTGAAGGAGTAGAAATAAAAATGAAAGAGAGACAGAAAAAAGAGCTAGTGAGAAAAAAACGAGAAGTTTTGGAAAATTTGCCTCCTGATTTCCTTGGCAATTTATCGCTTCCTAAATTCACAGGGTAATAATTTCAGTTTGATTACAGGATCTGTTTTACACCTTATCCAATTTGCTGCGGTTTTACGTTTTTTCCGTCCCTCTCTCTCTCTCTCTCTCTCTTTCGTCTGTCAGTTTAGTTCCTTCTGTTCACGCTCCCTCTCATTATTACCACTATTATTATTATCATTATGCTTAGGTAAAAAAAGAGCCATTTTTACGCAGTCCTTTTTGTAAATGTGATTTTCCCTCTCCTATATTTCCTACACCACATGCACTAAGATTATGATTATTCCTATATTTCCAGAAAAAGGCTAGCAAGGACATATGTATTACATATGCTGGGTTTCTGGTTCCATTACAATGCCAAACAAGGCCGAGAAGAGGAGGGAAGGACTTGTATCGTAACCAAACATCTGCACATTTCCAGCTCCTATCTTTTGTTAAAATAACTCCACATCCACACCATTGCCTATTACCTCTATAGTATGAAGCTATAACCCAGCAACTATACGGTGGAATGTACTGGAAAAACACACAATTTTCTCCTTGCGAACATCAAAAGTCACCTCCGAAGCCTTCCCAACAATTACATGTTTTTGCTTTAAAAAAATCATCTTTCACACTTTTTCCATTAGATCCCAAAGAAATTTGAACATTTGTCCTTCTTAGATGAGAGCAGGAGACATACATCTGCATACTGTATGTATTAAATGATTATATGGGACGACAAATAGGAACACTTTGGTACAACATGGCTAAACTGTCAGGTTTGCGCTTAAGTATAAAAAAAATGATTTGCCACAGTAATTGAGCAGGATATCCATTTACACGAGTGTGTAATGTCCTACTATTAAGAACTAAGTCTTTATAGTCTTCCTGTTAACATCTATCATAATAATAATGTATCATAATTCCCCTTCAAAAAGTTCGTTCCACCCCTGCACACGTACCTTCTTGGGATTATGATTGTTTTAAAATAATCCTATAATACTAGTAATAATTCACGTGGTCATAAATATTACCACTACCATTGTAAAGTGTCACCACCGGCCTTTTTTCCCCTTCCTTTCTTCACTCGCTAATAAACTTATAATCAGCCATGTGGCTTTTCTGCCGAATAACACATGGTGGATGTCTAAAAAAAATTAGGGGGAGGGGGATAAATGGCTCCCTTGCAATTAGTCACTCATCAGCAACTACACACATTTACTCCATGTACATATATACGGATATAAAGGAAATAAAAAAAAATTCACATATGTAATAATGTAATACATCAATTTTCAATTACCACAAGCACACAAAATTACATTTGGAAATGGTGCAAAAATTGACGGGGGAAAAATATCCCTTGCATATTAAGGAAGATACCAGCACATTACAATTACAATTAGGAAGTCCCCATTGGTTTGAGCAAAAAAAAAAAAAAGGATAGCCACAAAATCCATAAAGTTTTGTACATTATTATTCTGTAGGAAAAAAAGCATCTTTTTCAGAAGGTAGGTCACTTTGTTTCCTTTAATGTTTGAAAATAAGAGGAAAGTATTTTTTTATACAATAAATGTGGGGGCAATTATTAAAATCAAATAATAATTGCATAATACAATTGACAAGGTGTATTGTTTTGGGCGGATTTTCATCCAAAAAAAACAGGAGTATTATCACGCAATACTCCCAAGAAACCTCAAACGTGGTGTGTGTGTGACTGTCCTTACAAATTTCTCATGTGGAACGCATGAAGAGAGGAAATTAAGGATTTCATAACTTTTGTGCTCTTACACTTATCACTTGTCACTCCCTTTCATCCCGTACAGGTGCACCTCCTTATCTGGGGTGAGTATTCGTCATAGATAATCATGGCGTCACAATAGCAGGAGAAGTAATTACAAGCTTAACAACCAGCTCCTCAACCACATTTTCATTGTTGAATGGTATAGAGGGAAGAAAAAAAATGAAGTGACAGGGAAATGAATTTTGTTGTGGTACAATTAAACAAATGTTTTAGCATTGTATCTCTCGCTCCCCCCTAATTGCTTCTGGTATATGTCCGTGTTCTAGCGGGGGAGGGGCGACAAGGGACAATGGTGCCTCTTTCCAAATACATTTCAAAGATTTTCGAGCTCCTAACATTTTTTTTTTTTTGACAACGTTTGGACGGCAATATTGAAATGGATTAACAATAAATAAAAAATCAACTGTGGTTTTTGCAGGAATTTTAAATACAAATGACTTCATTTTTATATTCTATGTCATTCTTGTGTAGTTTTTAAAAAACTCTGAGCTTCAAGCTTCAATTAATATGAATTTAGAAGGTTTCATGTACATATTTAAATTATGTATTCACAAGAGTAAGAATTCTGAATCACCTTTTTAAATCTCCTTAATTTTTTTTACTTCTTAAAATGTCAATCCCGATTTAATGTCCCATCAAGCACGGACAGAAACTAGGGGTATATCTATAAATCTATATTGTAATACAATTTGGATACAACGGGGAATACATTGCAATTACAAATTACGAGGTGAGTAATTAGATTGGTCGATGAAAAATAAAAGTGCCAGTCAGATTCCATTCAATATATACATATATCATTGGTAATAATACCTTTTATTACACCTTTTATAACCGACGCTATACCCGCCATATTCCATAGCATTACATGCACCTATGAACACAGAGAGTGTGTGGAGTAGCAAAAGATTTTTGAACAAAAGAATTTAATCGTCTCGCAAGGTAGGCAAAGGAAGTATGTATCTCTTACGTTATAAGCAACCATCCACTTTATCTCTTGTGCCAATATTGACTTATTGTGAAAAGTCATTGGCACATACGTACATACATAGATCCCGAGCAAAATAAAATGCTGTTACATATCTTAAATATCCTATGTACTTTAATTCCTAGACAAAACCCAAGTGTGCATAAATGCATACATATATATCCAAGTAATTAGAATCTGTCAAAGATAACGAGTTAATAATCTCCCCCCTCACCTCAACTGACACAGGCGAGAGATCACGCGTGTGGAGCAATCATAAGAATGTATAGATAGAGCTTAAAAAGTAAACAATTTAATTTCTACACACATACAAAAAAAATACCATCTTTCAAACAAATTTGTCTTCAAAGAATGTAGCTTGAACACCGTCCTTTAGTGTACGTGGGAAGTTTTTATGCATAACTAAATCTATATTGTCATAGTTGGTACACATCAGTTGGGGGAAAAAAAAGTAATTATTGCCATTTAGCACGCTTTTTTAGTGGTTTAATCCTCTCATAAAGGCAAATAGCAGCAGCCATCATATGGTAACATGCCAATTACTATTGTTGCAGAGGGAAATGTTAACTGCTAACTTGGTATACTCATCTATCACAAGGAGTGTACATATTTGTACATAGACTGACTGATTACATCTCTCTCTCTCTCTCTCTCTCTCTCTCTCTCCTTCTGTCTCTCTTTATCCCTCCCTATGTGCTTCAATAATAGATTTATTTATCGAGAGACGCGAGAAAATCCTCATTGCCATTTTAATGGCTCATTATTCACACGCCTGACGCTCACGTAAAAAAAATATATTGTATTCACTCCGGTACTGCCACTCTACTATACACCATTAAATCATGCGCGACTGAAGGATTACACACAGGTGGATGCACGCGTGGTAGTACGTTTTAGAAGAGGTAAATCTTGATATATGTATATGTTTGTATATGTATACATATATGTATGCACTACTACTGTCAATGTATTTGGGAAGCTCCATACACTACAGATTTTTGCAACAAGCCCTTTATTTATGGCCACCATCTCATGGAACTAATGATGGAAATCTCAGCTGCCAAACGAATAAATCAACCAAATCGAGAGAGAGAGAGAGAGAGAGAGAGAGAGAGAGAGAGAGAAAGAAAGAGAGAGAAAGAGAGAGAGA
>JAQGBT010003279.1:0-20176 GCA_034698585.1 Disparrhopalites patrizii | reverse complement strand
AGAGAGAGGGAGAAATAAAGAGAGAGAGAGGGAGAAATAAAGAGACAGAGATAGAGAGAGGGAGAAATAAAGAGAGAGAGAGGGAGAAATAAAGAGACAGAGATAGAGAGAGGGAGAAATAAAGAGAGAGAGAGATAAATAAAGAGAGAGAGAGGGAGAAATAAAGAGAGAGAAAGAGACCGAAATGAATATAGAGAAAGAGAGGAGAAATAAAGAGAGAAAGAGAGGTGAATAAAGAGTGAGGGAAATGAAGGAACAGAAAAGCAGAACCAGTTATAGAGAAAGCATATTTTTTTGGGGCAACTCCAGGATTCCAGCATGTATTCAGGAACAAGTGCGTAGAGAAAGGATTTCGAACGACTTGTCTCCTTTTTGGTCTGGACATTCATGAGCCATTGCATTGTATTTTATCCTCTAGTTCATTTCACTCCATAATATTGAAATAGATTTCTCTTTTGCTCTCTCTCTCTTTCCTCGCTCTCTCTCTCTCTCTCTCTCTCTCTCAACATCCTCTCTACTCTTGACATTGCCACTACTTCAACCACTAGTACCATACAACTGAAAATGCTTCCTCCATCCTGGCGAAATTCCTCTGCAAAGTATGACCACTTCTAGGAACTCTGAAAAAAGAGGAGAGAAAAATCTATAGATTTCACACACAAACTTTTTTGGTATGTGGATAATGTAAAGGTTTTTTTGGGGTGTACCACTTAAAAAATTTCAAACTGGGAAAAGCCGGGAAATCTGGTTGGATTGTTATTGTTAGGTTGGTTTTTTTTTCTGTAGCAACTTTTGCCGCACAACCAGGAAAAGAGAGAGGTCTCTCTCTCTTTTCCTATTTCCCAATCTCCCATTCTCCTCGCTCTCGCTCTCCCTCTCTCTTTCCCTTGAATTCTCTTTTTGAATACATTTTTGGTCCACTTATTTCATGCTTTCTCCACGGCACGTGCTTTCTCTTGTTTTATTTCTACTCCACCTTCGCTTCTTCCTACTCCGTCTTGGTCAGTACATGTATCTATGTATTCTTAATCTCCATTTCTACTTCATCACGTCGTCAGTACGTACGTAATTTGGTCTCCGCTTGAGTATTACTCCATTTCCATTCGTCACAATGAGGACTCTACGTATTTATCTAGTCGAATTCCATGCAATTTCACAAGCAAACCATTTCCCCATTTTTGTATTATGCCTTCAATTTCGGGTGATTTTTGAAGGATTCTCTATCCACCATGCAAGTAATTCATAACTGTGTTTCTTTTAACAATGCGCATTATGTTAGTTGTTACTTTTCCTATTTGTTCATTTATGCCGGCATAACTTCTCGTGGCTCCTGTTAATCCTTTGTATTTATTTACTCCACAAACCACAGTTTTTTTTTTTGAATTTTCTATGGCTAGGATGTTTAGGGTTTCCTGTTTGTAAATCTCAAATCCTTCCAAAGATCTATATATTCACAATTAAATTTTATTTTCCTGTGAGAGAAGAATTTATCAGAGAGAATCTCCCAATAATGCAGCTAAGCATGAGAGCGACAATCCAATTCACATTTCCTGGGCTATTCCGAATACTAAAAAAAAGAGTGGGAGAAATTGGAAAAGACTGTGAAAGCGTGTGTTGATTCCCTGTTGGACATTGCAATAAGCCCATCGAGGTTATTGCAGAGGTTTTGCTGATTACACTGCACCACATACTACTGCACACACACACTGACACACTCACTTTCTATTTCTCTCTCCTTTTACTTCTCCTTGCCAATGGAAGCTATTAAGAGCAAAAGTATCTCCCTTTGGAAATGTTATCGACTATTCTTTCTCATTCTCTTCCATTAGAATGAGAACTGTACTATAGGGCTTGCGAAAGAAGGGGATAAAAGGCGAAAAGAAAGGGGAAGAATAAAAGAGGAGAGATGAGCTCAAAGCCAAGTGGTGATAAGTAGTCAGAGAAATTAAAGGATTTTAAAGAGAAAACGACGAAAATAGTAAGGAAGAAGAAGCGAGAGAGAACAAATTAAGAGAAATAATTCCAGGGGGAAAGGAAAGGTAAAAAAAAGGAGAGTAAGGAAAGTTAGTGAAAAAGACAAACTATTCAAAATGCAGAGGTATCGAAAACATCAAATGGATTATGGAATGCGAGACAATGAAAGCTAGTACTGAGGATACAGAAACCTACAGAGGTAAAATACGGAAACAGAAAGAAAGCCAGAAAACAACAAAGGAAACCCGGAAAAGAGCAAAGACACCCAAAAAGTGTAATCAACCCAGTAAAATAGAGAAAGTGGGCCAGAAAAGTGGGAAACAAAAGCCAGTAAAAGAAGGATAGCCAAAAAAAAGAAAAAAGCCAGAGAGAGAGGACGTCAGAAAACAGAGAAGGAAAGCCAGAGGGAGAAACTGTGCCAGAAAAAAAGGAAGAAAGCCAGACAAAGAAATTAACTCATATCTGAAAAATACAGATAAAAAAACCAGGAAAAGAGAAAGAAAAATTACGAGAAACAGAGACAAAAACCAGAAAACCTTGAAGTCAGGAGCGAAATAGATAAATAGGGATAGATAAATAGAGAAATCCCGACCTAGTGAAACCGGAATGCTATAGAGAGAAAAGGTCCAAGAAAGAGACAGAAAAAACCAGAAAAACAGGCATTAACTCTATAGGGAAAGCCAGAGATAGCCAGGGAAAAACAAATGAAATAGAAAAAACGCCAGAAAGAGAAAGCCAGAGAGAGCTAAATAAACCCCGTAAAAAGAGATCTAAAGCTAGAGTCAAGCAGCGATAGAAAACTACAAAATAGATAAAAAAAAGGACCAGAAAAAAGGAAGGGAAGAATATAAGAGAGTCAAACCCATAACCAGAAAGTCCTAGGCTCAAGCTAAAACCGTGTAATATAACGCTCCTGCATAGATCGAATTATATAAAGTCAAGTTAGTAACTAACAGAAAGACACGTTTACTCTTGCGACGAGACTGAATCTTGTGTGTACTGGACTAATCCTATTCACATAAAATGGCCCAAGACACACACCCAGGCAGCAAATGAACTCGAATTAGAAGAGTACTTGAAAGTCAATGAGAAAAACTCGGCTGGAGAATATCAAATAGCCGTGTGTGTGTAGTGAAATTGCATCTTTACGTCCTTGTCAGGGCCTTTTTTTTTTGGCTGGTGCCATTTTATTTCCAATGGTTTTACAGGGTAAGAAAATAATAGCAATTCATTGAGTCCTTCCCTCAAAAGAATTTCTATGGAATGGACCAGAAGAGGAGGAAACAGCTTTTCTCCTCCTCCAAACAATTTCCTCCAGTGTTTGCCCTTCCTATTTATTTCTCCTTCCCCCCTCATTTTACACTTATTTTACCCAGTGTCTAGCATTTCAAAGGGGAAATTTTTGTGGGGACGGTTTTTTAAAATTATTTTATATTTTGTTTTACACTATTTTCCCTTATTCTCCCCGTAATATCTCCCCCTTCGTTGTACAATTGGATCCACACTACCAACACCACTTGTGCTTTAAAAAGAGTACCCAAGGGGTCTGAAGCCCCATTTTAAATAAGGCGTCGGAGACTCGACGACTATTATGGCAATGAGAGCAAGAAACAACGGTTGGAGGATTTTCACTCAAGGACCAGCAGTCATCATACTTGCAAATGTGTATGAGCAATACCAAATCCAATTTTCTTTGCTGGGTACAAGATTCTTCTTTTTTCTGTACATTTCCTCTCCTTTATGCTATATTTCTCCCATTTTGTCTCCCACCAAGCGGACAGAGAAAGAGAGAGCGTGTCCAAAAGCATGGCGGAGTCCGTGGTACTTAGGAACATTTCATAAACTAAATTAATTGTTCCATCTGGAAATGCATATATGTTTCTCTTCCTTTTTGTCCTATTTTCCCTCTCCAGTGGCAAACAAGGAAATCCGGATGGTTGAGTGCCTGCCTGCTAAATCTCCTAATATTTTCCTCTTGAATCGCACCCAAAACAACTTTGTATGCAAAGAGGAAAGTTTCTCCTTATGACTTTTTACAGCCCATTTTTATTATTTCTTCACACTAACCGATCAAAATGGGTATACGAGTTCATACCGCCATGCTTTGGTCTCATTTGGTTGTTGTTGTACATTTTATGAAAGAAAATGGAAGAATTATTACTGTAAACAAGATTGCACTTGGTCTTGATCGAATGACAGATATTAATTATGCTTGTAATTCATTGTTTAACTACCGTACATGCGTGCGCAATTGCCAGTAAATAAAAACATATTATTCTCACAAAAATGTCTAAAAAAAATACTAAATGGACTACTAAAGGATAGTTACTAAATAAAGGAATTAATTCAAGGAAAACTCATTAAAATAAATCTAGGTAGAACGTTTATTTTCAAGCGTCCTTTTTGAGAATTTCTATGGGTTAAATACCATCTTAAAATACCTTAACTCCGATTAATTGTGGATAAAGTAACAATTATTTGTATTGTGAAAATTAGAACAGCTATAAAGATGCGAGGAAGGAACTTATGGCATAAGGAAAGTATACAAATAAAGGCTGGATACAGGAAGAGATAGAGACCGGGAAGAAAATATGTCCGTAAGAATAATTAGAATAATTCCCCAAGGAAAAGTGCTGATCTTTACCTTGATAAAGAAACGTAAAGGAACTATATTTCATCCCCACAAAACTTGGTGGTTTCAAAATGTACGGTAGAAAAAAAAAATCTTAGAGCTGTGATGAGAAAAGAATTGCTCCCTTGGGCCAGTTATTAGACTTCCTCATTGGCTCCCACTTGCTCCATTGCAGTTGTGATAATCATCATAGCAACAATAATGGCAGTGGTTGGGAAGGCAAAAAAATCTTCTGCAGAGGCAGAGGTTTTAACAAAAAAAGAGACCTAAAATACCGTAAGAAAAGGGCAAGAGCATGAGGAAAGGTGTTCCTTCAACCATTTAAGCGACGATGAAGCACCTCCGCGAGTTGCAGCAATGTTGTTGCTTACGGTGAAAGGGAAAGCAGTGAGAGAGAGAGAAAGCAAGAGAAAAAGCGAGAGAGACAGAAAGAGAGAAAGATGCGGGAGAAAAAGAGAGGCAGAGAGAAAGAGAGAGGCGAAAGTTGAAAAGCGCCCCCTCCTTATTACTTGTGGTCCAAGACAAAGTGTGTAATAAATTGTCACTAGCAAGTTAGTGAAAAGCACCTTTATTATTATTGTTTCCGCCTCCTTCCTGGACATCATCCCCTTCTAACCGGAGCCCCCATCAATTTGCCATGTGCCTTCCACCTGCGATAAATTCATGAGCATGTAATGAGGCCTCCAACGTTACTTTCATTACTTTCTTCGAGTCTCGACGCACTTACAGGCAATTTCCATGGTCTTACACGGACAGGGTTTTGAGCTGGAAATTAAAGGGTTGAAAGTGGGGGATCGTGAACTTTACTGGGTCCCATGGGATTCTCATTCCCTTCCCTGTAATTCTGCTACATCCCACAAAGAAGTTCCCCGTTACCTCGACGCATAATTACATCTGAGAGACAGGAGCAACAGGAAAAAGGAGGCTGTAAAAAGGATTAGAGGAGCAACGGAAAAAGAATGGCACATCAGAAAGAAATCTGCAGGACGGGTCGTTGACAGGGAAAAGTGGCAGTAGCAAACGGGAAAGAAAGGTCTCTCAACGATCATGACGAGCGTGCTGGTCTTTACAAAGGGAAAAAGAGCACAGGTATTATTATTATGGAATGTGATAGGAAGGTTGAAGACAAAGGAGAGTAAAACGTAGATAGAAACACAGAAAAGAATCACTGGTAAATATCAACCAGCCAAGAAAGCAAGACCTCCTTAAATATAGAAAAGCATAAATTATAAGAGAAGGCTAAAAAGTCTAAATCAAAAGGTAAGAAAAAAGGAAGGCAACCGAGAACAAAAATAGTACAGGAATAGAAAAACTGAATGTATAACAAAACAAAGAAGATCGGAAACCAGTAGAATCTAAAAAAGCAGAAAAATCTAAAATAAACACACAAAGTAGGATAAAGAAACCAGAAAAATTAGAATCGCAAAAATACGAGAAATTATGTAAAGAAAAAAAAACATTCAAGCGGATACAAAGCAAAACAGCAGAAGAAAAGTAGAGAAAAGGACTGGGAAAATTTATAAGAAGACCAAAGGAGGAGAAAGCATCAAAACACGTGAGTCTCATCTGCGGTATAAGAAACAAGGCCCCGGAAGATCTCCGTGGGTGCGTACAGTGTGGGCAAAATCATGGTGACAAAAACTCTTGTCCTGAATAACGCACTTCATAATAGCGAGGCTGGTCCTTTATACAGAAAGTTTTTACATGTACACATATGTATACACATCATAGCATTTATTATACATAGTTGACGAAAGGGAGAGAGAGACAAGATCACAAATTCAAGGCACACACACAGCCACAGACGGATCAGGCAGATGAGGATAAAGTGTATGCGGATGCCATTGCAGAATCTCTCTCTCTTTCTCTCCCTTTCTCTCTCTCTCTCTTTCTCTCCCTTTCTATCTGTTTCTCTCATGTTCTCTCTCTCCCTTTCTTTTTTTCTCTGCCTTTCTTGTTGTTTATCTCGTTTTGTCTCTCTTTCTATCTGCTTTTTCCTCTCTTTTTTTCTTGCTCTTTCTCATCCTTTCCCTTGTTTCTATCCCTTTCTCGCCTTCTTTCCCCTCGTACCTTTCTTTCTCCACTTGAGTCGACCAGAATGCATTATTTATAATATTGTAGAATGCATTTACGCTCCCGCACTGATGATGCTCTGTACACTTTGACTGCTTGCTTAATAATCATAGCCATGTACATACATACATAGAACGTCGTACTACTTTCTGTCTCTTCCTGTTTCTCTCTCTCTCTCTCTCTCTCTCTTTAAATGCATGCAGTCACTGTCCTCATCCTCTACCTTATATCTTCTTCCTTCCCCATTTCTTATTTTACTCCCTTTCTTGAGCGGAGCAAAACGAAAGAATAAAAAAAAACTTCATATGGGGTTAACGCAACCACTCTAAGTGCTTACGACAGTATATCACGAAGGCCAGGGAAAAAATAGCATGGCATTACCCATGAAGTACAACTGCAACTGCTCCTGTTATCCCAGCACGTGCAGAGTGCTTCCTTGTCGGCGTCCTTTTTTCTACTGACAACATGCCCTTCACACTTGAGTTCCTGAATTTTGCTTTAAGATCCGGAATTATATCAAACTCACATTAAAAAATTAAAAAAATATAATTTTATAATGAGGTTAGATAGGCTATAGATTGAATTAACAAATTCATAATTTTTGAAACATTATACTACAAATTAACAATATCAAAAATTATGAGAAGTTAGTGAAAGAAAATATTGAACATTGTGAATTAATTACTAGAGCAATTAGCGCTATTAGTAATTGTGGTGCCTGCAGTTCCTGGGAAAAGCTAATATTGCGGTAATCCTTGTTGCTCCTAATAATTAAGTTATCGCTTGGGGATTACGCTGAATAGCATGACACACCCTGTACATAAGAAGTCCCCGCATATATATCATAGTCGTATCTCAAGCCAGGACCACCATAGAGGAAGATGTAGAGAAAAAAAGCCTTTAAGTCATGGTAATACAGAGGAAGCCACACATACACTAGGAGTTATTATCTACCGCAAGGGTAATCCCCAGTGAAAAAAATGTCATCTTCTCCCCCTCCCAAAAAAAACTCCTGTCGTACCAAAAAACAAAACAAAGGCACAAGAAGCATGGACAAGGAGAAAAAAAACAAAAGGACAAGAACTACCTATGAAGAATGCAAACAATAAATGTTTCCAAATAGGAAGTCAAACTCATACTTTTCCATACAAATCTCTTCCAGGGAATGGGAACAAACGTGGAAATGTACATTTGCAAAAGAGTATTTACATGTCAGATGAGGCCTTTGCTTCTATTTGTCTGGGTTATTAGAGGGTAAAAAGAATAAAAAAGGACACGACTTGCTAGTGTTTAACATTTTTCAAAATAAAAAAAAAACATCGGGAATAAACTTGTCCGTGTACAATTATTACGAGGGAGAAGAGAGGGACAGAAAAAACAAATGACTAGGGACAAGTTGTAAGAATGTCGCCTCGAGAGAGAAAAAAAAGAATCTTTGTATTTATGTATTTCCTACCTACAAAAGGAGCATCCATTATTCCCATAATCCACTTAATCATTCTACAGTTCCTACGGAACAAAAAAAAATACGCCTGTGTCCTTCCTCTCTTCTTCCCTGTACACTTACTTACATGTGGAAGATTGTACCTCGTAATCATGCAAATCTCTTGATTCCACATGTGTGTTTGTGTACGTATAAGTATCCCCTAAAGAAAGTCATGGGAAATGGGCGGAGGAATAGAGAGGGGCAACAACGACTTGGGTATGCCATCCGGGTAAAAGGACCATAAGTATCTCTGGTGTGGTTGGAGGCAACCTTTTATACACACTTTTTTTTAATATTTTTTTACTTGGAAGAAGTAGGACACAGGCAAGTAATAATCCTTGTGCATGTAATAAAACTAGGAGGAAGATTTTTTTTCTTCTACTACTATTGACTCTCTAGCCTGTTTTCTCCCATCTATCTCATTTTTTACTCTCTCCCTCTCTCTCATTTTGTCATCTCTCCAGTTTTTTACTCTTTCTTGGCAATTTTGGATTTTGGCTTTCATTGTATTTAACTGTCTTCTCTATTGTCTCTTTTCATCTAGCTCTGCCTCTGTCATTGTACTTCTCCTTTCTTCAAATTTTTATTCTACCCTCCGTCCTTCACTATTTCTCTTGCTCACATCCAGTGAGGCCCGCTGTCTCCTCTACTTTCTCTTACCTCTCCGTCCTACTTTATATTTCTGTCTCTTTTTAAATGACTATCTAGTTTATGTATTTTCCTCTCTATTTTCCAATTTATTCTCTGTATTTTTTTAAATATTTTTCTCTCTACAGTTTCCACAGCTTATCACCTTTTTACTTTCCATTTTCTTCTTTGTCTAGTTTTGCTTTTATCCTGTTTCTATTTTTTCTTTCACTATTTTCTGCTTTCTGGATTTTTTCCTTTCTCTATATTTGTAAGTTTCTCCCTTTTCAATGTTTTTTACGTTCTCCTTTGACTTTATTTTCCCCTTTTCACTATTTTTCACTTTCTCCTTTTTCTCCCTTTTTTCCTTTTCTAGACTTTTCTATATTTTTTCCTTTTCTTCCTTTTCACTATCTTTTCCTTTTCTTCCTTTTCACTATCTTTCCCTTTTCTGTATTTTTCCCTTTTCTGTTTTTTCCCCTTTTCTATATTTCTACCTTTTCTGTTTTTTCCTTTTTCTATATTTTTCATTTTCTTCCTTTAACATTTTTCATTCTATCTTGTTCTTAATTTTGTTTTGTGCCTACACTTTCCATTTTATCCTGTTTTTATTTTCAATTTACTCTTTTCTCTATGTTTAATTTTTTCCATTTCCTTAAATTTTGTAATCGTGATTCTTTTTTCATTGTCTCCACACTGCTTCTATTTTTTGCCCTTTCTAGTTTCGTGCTGTCGCCTCTCCTTTTTCTTTTAGTTCGTCTCCTCATTCTCTCACTTCCTTCAAATTCTCAGGGCAACCTCCGTTGTCTTGGAAATTATTTCTGTCCTTTTTTGTTAGATTTTGTTCACATTCCTCTCTGTCATAAATTTTCTACTCTCTTCCTTTCCCTTCCTCTTGCCTTCTCCCAGCATATTCTCTTCTTCATGTTTCCAAATATCCCGTTTCTGTTTCCCCGCCGCTCCCTTTCTTCCCCGTAACCCACATACCTCCCCGAGTAATTACTGTCCTTTATGCGTTTATGTGGGTCGGAAGGCTGGAGAAAAAGGGGTCTATCTTTTGAAAGATCATTGGATTTATTTCCTCCTCCCCAGGTTACTAGTAAAAATACCTGGGGCTTATAAGGCAGAGAGAGAGAGAGTCAAATAATGGTGAAGTCTGAAACTTGAATTATCTTCTAGTATATCATCCACTCTCCCTGCTCATGTTTTGCTCCTAGTTTTAATTACGTTCTAAAAAGCCATTTTGGACACGTAACTTGTGATGGATGCAGACACATTGTAAAATATTTACATGCTCAGATTTCTTTGGAACAATGATTGATGGAGAAACAAAGTATAATGCATCATGATATCCTCGGAATTATTGCATCAAAACAATACAACAAAGAATTTTGACCTTTTCGAGCGAATCATAAGAATTTTCCAGTTATAAAACTGCGTTCCTCTGAGTTGTGTAACGAATTCCTCTGAAGTGCCCGTAATATTTTTTCACATCGAAATTTCTCAACTTTGTTGTTGTCCTTCTCCGGGCAGTTCGTCTAGTCCTGATGCCTGTCTCTGTTCATTTTGAGTGGTGGACAAGCAGTCTTTCCCCTTTACATTTAATAAATTGTCATGCATTCCCTGAACAAAAATTGGCCGTGGGGCATGTTGGGCAATTTCCTGAATTTTGTTTGTAATAACTTCTCCGGAGAAGTACTGACCTCCGTTAATGTGAGATGGTGGAAGTGAAGTTCCTTTTATTTCCTTGTTGTACTTCTCTCCTTTGCTCCGGCCATGTTTTTAGCTCCCATGCACGGATGGCGGAAACGGAAAAGGAGATGAAGAAAGATTGTTTGGAGCCCTGAACCACCCGGATCATTGTATGTCAAGTCTCTCTTTTCCCTCTTGAGAAAGTGAAAAGTGGACATCATGATGGAAGGGAAAGTTTGCTGGAGTGATGAAAGGAGGGAGGAAAGTCTTAAAAAGAGTTGTTGAATGATGTATGTTCAAGTTAGGAGTGCATGTGTGTTACATCCAAGCCGGTTGGCTCTCAAGGAAGACAAGGCGTCATAAAAGTTGCTCATTTCCTTTCCTCAAGATCACCATCTCTCTATCTCGTTCTTTTTCCATTTCATTCTCCTTATCTCTCTTTATTCTTCGCTCTCCCTCTCTCTCTTTCTATCCCTCTATCTCTCTGTCTTTTTTCTTCACTTTCTCTCTCCTTCTCAATCTTTCTCTCTCTGTCTCGTTTTTCGTCTCTCTCCTGCTCTTTCCTTTCTCTCTCGCTCTCAGTATCTCCTTCCTTTTACATCTCTCCGTTTCATTTTTCCTCTTTCTCATTTTATATTCCCTATTATTCTTTCATTTTTCCTCTTTCTCATTTTATTTTTCCCATTATGCTTTCATTTTCCTCTTTCTCAGTTTATTTTTCCCATCGTGCTTTCATTTTTCCTCTTTCTCAGTTTATTTTTCCCATTATGCTTTCATTTTTCATCTTTCGCATTTATTTTCCCTATTTCTTGTTTCATTTTTTGTATTACTCTTTTAGTGTTCCTATTACTTTAGTTTTCCTATTGCTCTTTAATTTTTCCTATTACTTTAGTTTTCCTATTGCTCTTTTTCCTATTTTTTTCCTATTTCTTTTTTTCCAATTTTTTTCCTATTTCTCTTTTTCCTATTTTTTTCCTATTTCTCTTTTTCCTATTTTTTTCCTATTTCTCTTTTTCCTATTTTTTTTACTATTTCTCTTAAATTTTTCCTATTTCTTTTTTTCCTACTGTTTTTCCCTATTTCTCTTTAATGTTTCTTATTTCTTTTTTTGCCATTTCTGTTCCATTTTCTGTCTCGAATTCCGTTTTGCCTATATGTCTGTTTCTTATCCTGTTTCCGTTTTCTTTCTCTTTGCCTTGCATGTTTCTCTCTCTTTGTGTTTATTTCTCTTGCTCTCTTCATTGAATTTGTTCAGTCCGTCTTCCTTTCTTCGTCTCTGCAATAATTTCTCTTCTTCTCTACCGTTCTTCTGTTTCTCGTCTTCTTTTCTTCCTTTTTCTGATACTCGCTCTCTTCTATTCTCTTTCATGTTCTCCCTCTTCTCTTTATTTTTTCTATCATATTTGCCATTTCTTTTTCGATCCTATCCTTCTCCTTTTTCTGTCACACCTTCCATTCATTCTCTACATGCGTAAGACTTCCCCATTGACTCCAACTTTATATGTACATTTGTCAGTGTAGGGTGTCAAACATTCATACAATAGCTTTATGCAATGCTATACCTCTTGTAGTAGAAGTACGGCATTGTGAGGAGTAATACTTGAGTTCAACGCACACACACATTCACAGTGTGGAATACCCAATGACTTCCTCCGGCCCTCATACGTATGTGGGAAGGAAAGTACTTAGTTTTTGTTATGTATGAAGTAATATCGGTGAAATCCAGTATATCCCCCGTTTTTTTTACTAGAAGATCCTCCGGGGTTTGCCCGTCGTGCCAAGTAAGTCAAAATGCGTCACCTCTCCATGAACTTTCTCTTTCTTCCTCTCAAGATCTATTCTCTCATTTCTCCTCCATTTTAACTTCTTCCCTACTTTTTTTTCTCATCCTTAAAGCTATTTCCCCGCATCTCTTCTTTTGCTTTTTACTGGAGGAAGAAGACTGCGGGAGAGAGAAAATATGCGTCCTGCCATGTCCCGGTATTTATGTATAGGGGAAAAAATCTCTCTGTGTGCGTGTGTCCTCCCTTTCCCTGTCTCTGTCCTCGTGGAAGGACAAATCTTTGTACAATACAGTACAGTACAAAGGATATACAATCTTGGGTTATACAAATCTTTGTACATACGGACAAATCTTTATTTAACAAGGGAGCTTAATCATAAAAGTGAGAGTTGTGAGTGGAGGACGAAGGAGAAGAATGAGAATTTATATGTTTTGGGGAGGTGGATGAACGCTCTGGAAGGGAGAAGGAAGAGAGGAGGAGAAAGGCGGAGGAGGAAGGCGGAGGAGGAGATGACGCAGTCACATTTTACGATCCTTGCAAATAATGAAGTAGTTATGAACTGAGGAACAGAAAAACTGTATTACTGTAGGACAAGTGCCGAATATAAATTGACCAACCAAGTGCTTCACCACACCAACGTGAGGCACTTGTGTCATTATTGCGTATGTGTGTGTGGCAGCAATTGCGGTAGGAGCAACAGCGAGTGCTGGCAAAGAAAGTACTAACAACCGTTGTGAAATTGTAGGGGTAGTTGTTATTGTTGTTTTTTCACTGTTTCTCTCTCTCACTCGCTCGCTTTCTCTCTGTTTCTCTCTCACATTCTCTCGCTTTCTCTCTATTTCTCTCTCACATTCTCTCGCTTTCTATTTGTTTCCCTCTTTCTCTCGCTTTCTCTCTGTTTCCCTCATTGTCTCGCTTTCTCTCTCTTTCTCTCTCTCGCTTTCTCTCTGTTTCTCTCTACCACTCTCTCTGTTTCTCTCTGTTTCCCTCTGTCATTTTCTCGCTTTCTCTCTGTTTCTCTCTCTTACTCTGTCGCTTTCTCATACTCTCATTTTCTTTCAATTTCTCTGTTTCCCTCTCGCATCCTCTCGCTTTCTCTCACGTGTTCTATCAATTTCTTGCTCTCACTCTCTCTCACTTCCTCTCCGTCTCTCTCTCATCCTCTCTCTTACTTTGTCTCTCACATTCGCGATCATTTCACCTGCATCTCTCATTCTCCCTTTCTCCCACTTTCCCATTCTCTCTCATACTCTCTCTCACTTGCTGTCTTTAATTCTCTCGCGCTATGTGTTTCTCTCCCGGATTCGCTCTCTCTATTTCACTTTCTCTCCCGCACACTCTTCTTCTCTCTCTCACACACACGGACTGTCTCTTTCTCTCTCTCTCGCTGCCTCTGAATTTCTCACTCTCTTTTGCAATAAAAAACCAGAGAAACGACTCCACACTAAATGATAATAGGCTGCTAGACTTCTCATCATTGATTTCTGAGCCAGAAGATTAAGGGAAAGGGGAAAGACAATAATGGGGAGTCGATAAAATGTGAGGAAATAGAAAACAAAGAATGAGCAGGGGAGGAAAGGAAGAAAAATGAGCCATTTTGTTAGGACTGACAATATTGTCTTTCCTCGCAAATCCCAATCCCCCCACTCTTTACTAGGGACTTTGTACTGCGGTGAAAAATTGGACCACAGACTCCCGGCAAGGTTAATCGTGTGTGGGATTTTTTTTTTGTGGGACTTTCTTCTCCTCTGGATCCGATCTTTTCCTCCTTTGTTCTTGTCAATGCCCTGTAGTGCTTTTGGTTTCTCTGATTCCTCTTTTTTTCCCCTGTTTCATTTTACTTCTTCTAATTTTTTTTGTCCTTCTGTTACTGTAATAGTGGGTTTCTTTACATTTTGAATTCTTTATCCTGCTTTGCTTCTATTGCCCTTTGGATCTCCCTGGATTCGCCAGGCGGGGGTTCCCGGGGAGATTATTTTTTCTACAGATTGTGAATCAAGCTCGCTCCCATTGAATTTGGTTTTTCTTCTTGCCATTGTTACTGTCGGAGTTGAGTATATCGGATTTTATAGAGGGAGCGTATAGATCGCAAAATATTTCATTTTCATTCTCTATCCATTGTTTATGATTGGAAGCAATACCTAATGGGAACATATAAAATATTTTTGGGGGGAGAAACAGCTAAAAAAAGTCACCAAAAAATCATTTGCTTTTCCATTTGGCATGCTCCTCTGTTTGTAATGCAGCCTATCGTTCCTTTGTTGTTATTGTGCATGCGTGTGTCTCTCCAGCTGGCATGTGAAAAGGAAAGAGAATTGTGTGTCCTTAATTCCGTCTACTAATGGTTATACTGGTTAAATTGCTTTAAAAGACTAGAGAAGCCCCATAAAAAGAAATAAGATTTGAGCGTGGGACAAATTGAAAAAAAAAGTCCTGACTTGAAACTCTTGCTTCACTGAGCTGATAGAGATCACAATTCTTTCTGCTCGAAATTGCCATTTGCGAATAAATATAGAAATTTTGCGGTTTTTCACAATGACACATTTGTGGGAACTTGAAATTCAAGTACCATTTCGTCTTTTATATACTTTCTCCGTCTATAATTCTCCGTCTGGCAGCACGTAATCCCTTTGAATTTCATTTGGCTTTAAATCTTCTGAATTTTAAAGGATGGATTGAAGGCAAGGAAGGTGCAAGGACGATTTGTGAAGATTGAATCTCCTGAAATTAATACCCATGTGATTTCCCAATGTATAAAAAGGGATATGGATGGATCTATAAAAGTTTCCTTTGGTTATAATAATTTTGTCTGTCAGGACCAAAGCCCACCATTTTTCTGGTTCCCTTATTTTTCTTCGGATATGACTTTCTTTCATTCTCTCTCTGTGGAAAAAAACACCTATCTTTTTGGTCTCGGTCGTTCATTGCCAGGAAGAAGGGCATCCTCCTTCCCCAGGGAGCTGCATGTGGTGATAGAGTCACAAGATTAATTTTCTATTTAATGGCGTCGAATTCCCACTCCAACCTCTGTCTCTCTCTCTCTCTCTCTCTGACTCTCTCTCAAGCCCCTCTTCCCATGATTATGGTTATGCTACGTGATTTTTTGTCAGAGATCAGAGGAAATCCGAAGTACACACTCCAACACTTACGTACATATGTACTCACATCAACTCCGAATTTGCTCAGTATTAGTAAGGATTTGTGAGTAGAAATCCCTCTTTGTGAGTAGAAAACTCATTCTATAGTATTTTCCATGTTTTCACTGATGGAGCTTTGTTCCTTTCCAGTAGAAAATAGTATTTTTGCTCTCTTATTTCCCCCTTCTTACATTTTTTCATTTCCCATCCATTCCTATATACAAAAAGTGTACAAACCACCCGAAATAATTTGTGAGGGTGCATCCAACAATGTAAATCACGTCCGAAGTTAATGAAAAAATCTAAAGAAACTTGTGTAAAATATCAGTTTATATGTATACTTAAGCTATTTCTTATTTTTAATTAAAAATTCCACTTCACTTTGTGGAAAAGGTACGAAATTGTGTGGGGGAAAAAATGTAAGAAAAGACCTTTTGACATGGGTTACATTGTGGTGGTCATTAGGAAAGTTTTGGCGGGAAGGGAAAGATGGGGAGAGATCTAGTGTAATTAAACTCTTTTTTTGAAAGAAGTTATGCGCATTTTTCGAAGTGTAAAAAAATGGTGGATGTACCCCTTGGTCCCTCTTTATATTCCTCCCTTTCTCGCTTTTTCCCGCACCTTTCCATCTTTTTCTTCCTCAACCTGTATATATATGGAGATATAACTATATAGGTACATACATGTACTTTTTCCCATCCTTTTCCTTTCCTCGTAGGACCAAAGTCGGGAGCCTTTGCAGGGAAATCAAATAAATTTACTCCCTGGTACTACGTGCCCCGGGACCTCATAAAAGCCCTCGAAAATTTCATTTTATACACATAAACACACACAAAGAAAGGGAAGGGTGGGAACGGAGAGAGTGATAATAATTTAATATCATCCCCTGAGAGAAACCTTTCCTCCTCCGCCTCCTGTGTGAGTACCGCAAGTGCATCTATTTCAAAGAAAGAGGACACGTTTTTTTTAAAAAAAAAACAAGAACTCAACCCTTTTTTTGAAACCACATAAAAGATTCCTCATTTGGGAGAGAAAGGGGGAACCTTTGTGAGGAGGCAGGAAAATGGTTGAAAAGCGAGAATATTTTAGGGGGAAAGTCCTTCTTTCAAGCAGGCCACGTTTTAATTACATCATAAATAAAATGTACTCTCCCTCTCATAACTAATGCAATTCTCTCCGCCACTACCAGGGCAAAAAAGGATTTCCGGGAAGGTTGAAGAAGCGGGCGCTTTGGCACCTCTTTATTGCCGGGACTTATGCAATACTAGATTCAAACATTTGGGGAGAAAAAATAAAAAAGATGAAGAAGGGCTAAAGGGCCAAAAATATTTTAGAATTTACTCGCATAATATGTGATTTTTAAAGGGATGACGAATGTATATTTTTTTACGTACATACATACATGCATAAATAAAGGGAACCCCGCCAACATTTTAAAAGCCCGTGTGTAGTAAAACGCCCGAACTTAAAAAAGGAGGAATTACCGTCCCAGAAAAAAAGGGTGTGTTGGAGGAATAAATCAAGGAGCAATATTTTATAGTTTGTGCTCATAAACAATATACGTGGGGAAGAAAATCCGGAGAAAATTCTGTGGAGTGCTTTCACCATAAACAGATTAGTCGCTTTGACTAAAAGGTTTTTTTCTTGTTTTGGAGCTAAATTGACATCTTTTCCTCTTAACCCTCTCTTCAAAAATTTTCTCCCTGAAAAAGTATATTTTTTCTTTATAATATTCGAAATTATATTTCCTCTCCCAACTTTACCTGTCACCTCCCATATATAAAATGTTTTGTAAACATAACAAGTTTTGCTCCAATAAAAAAGAAAACTAAGGGCGAAAGTGTGGATGGTGAAGCGTCAGAATTTACAGAGACGAACCATAAAAAAAGGGAAAAGTGGAGGAGGTGAAAGGGGACCTTGGTGTACATACAAGTTGTTATCTCTTGACAAGCACTTGTGGCCCTTACTATTACTACATACTACCATAATGCCTCCCAACCCACTACTGGGATTGGGAAGACATACATATATACATGTGTATATAAATGTGCATATACATATGAAAAAACACACTGTTGCTATTACTTGTGTTACTTCCACACATGTTCCACGTCCACCATTCACTTTCTGTATAAGATCGAAAAAAAAAAGTTTTCCCTCCCGTCTTTTTCTTTTTCCTGCTGGCGGAAGTGCTGAGAGTAACAATTCCTAAATTACTTGAGTGATAACGCTCCATGAGGGTGAAGTAGCATATGTAGGCTATTTGGCCCCCACATACTTTTCTTATGGTATACTCACTTTTTTTTTACCGTAGGAATGGAGAAGGAAATCGGTGATACTTGACTTCCCAGTCAATTTCTCTCATTCCATTTTCTCTCTCTCTCTCTTATTTAGCTCTAAGATGTGTATGTACTTACTCTTTCTCTAATAATAATGATTACCTCCTTTTATTGGTATCTGATCGAACAAAAACTGGGATTTCGAGAGAAATCAATAAGTACATACGTAGGAAATGTTTCCATCCTTTTTCATGGAATTGTTTCATGAAATTTTTCATCCTTCACCGTGGAATGTGTATGCCCAATGGTCTCTGCGATACCGCAATGGACAATGTAGTACAAATTTTCTATGACACATTTCTCTACAAATTAAAAATAAAATATAGAGGAACAAATGAGATTGAGAAAGTAAAGAAATGTAAAATGATACTTTTGCTGTAAAAAGCATCGTTGCTACATAAAAATGGAAAATAAAAAAAAACAAAATATTTATCTCGGGAATCGCGGATGCTGTGTCCTCATTGTAATTCTAATTCTAATCTAACATATTTTGGTGTGTGGAAGTACATACAAAATTATTAAATTCATTCATTTGATTGTAGTAGCCGAATTTGAAGTTTCAAAAAATTCTTTGCATTAAGATTGTTTCCTGCTTCCCGCAAGATATGACTTTCAGAGAGAAAGTCAAGACGACGCAAAAGACAAAAGTTTTCAAGGAATATGACTTCAAATACAAAAGAGGGTAATAAAAAACTGAAGAATTGAAGGAATATCATTTTTTTGGTCTTCTCTTTCTCCCACGGGAAAACAAATGAAAGAGAACATAAGTGAAAAGGGAAGATAAGAAGAAGGAAGAATAAACATCCTTGAGGGAAAGCAGGAGGAATACAGGGAATGCAAATGCTGCTGAAAGAGGAAGTTAACGGAAGAGAAAGGGAGAGAAAGTGTACATAGTAGATTGGTGAAGTGAAGAAAGGATGGAGGAGATAAAAAGGGAAAGGAGAGGTTCGTCCATCCTCCAACCGATTACATCCTTCTGGTATTAGTATACTGCTGGTGATAAAAGTGGCGGAAGAGAGAGAGAGAGAAAGATAGAGAAAGAGCGAGAAAGATGACTGGGGCAACAACGAGGAGTGAAAAATGATTTTGGTGGAGAGGCTTAATGGCCGTGCGACATCTTCAATCGCTTCCTCTTGGATTCCTTTCACTCTCAAACTTTCACTTGTTTCTCCTTCCTCTCCTTTCCTTCTCCCTTCTGCTCTCTGTCTCCATGTAGATCCTGATAAAAACACAAGTCTACACCCACTCCCAAATCTTTTTTTTCTTGTAAAGGGAGAAAAAAATTCTGGAGGAAGATGGAGTATAGCAAGAAATAGGCGGGAGAAAGTGGTGGGAGGTTGCCGGAAAAAACCGCTTACAAACATTCTATTGCCAGGGGCCGAGTCACAAATTTGTTATTATCCTTATCCTCATCACTTTCCGCTGACCTACACTACTAATGTAGAGTGGCCTGGAGTCCTTATGCCAAAGTACGTGGTGAGAGGAATAGTGAGGAGGATAGAGAATTGTGGGGAGGGGAGAACCGAGAAAGAGATTGAAAGCATAAATGAGTAAGAAAAATGAAGGACTAGAAAAACAGAGTAGCAGAGATATTGTTTAGCAAATGGAATGTAAATATTTGGAGACAGAAAAAAGAAAGGATAAGGAATGACAGAGTGAACTGTATAGCAAGAGATTGACAGAGAGATAAATGCAGGAGAGAAAAAGAAAAGCAGACAATACAAGTAAGGGAGACAAATAGATTAAGTGAAAAAATGAAAAGAAGATACACAACGATGGGGAGAGAGAAGCAGGCCCAGAAAAAGAAATAGAAGGAGACGTAAACATACAGCAATGGAGAGATAGAGACAGAAAAGGAGAAATACACGGATGGAAAAGAAAGAGAAGAACAGAGAGAAATAAAAGGAGAAATACACGGATGGAGAAAAAGAGAAAAACTGAGGGAAATAAAAGGAGAAATACACGGATGGAGAAAACGAGAAAAACAGAGAGAAATAAAAGGAGAAATACACGGATGGAGAGAAAGAGAAGAAGAGACAGAAATAAAAGGATTAATACAAGGATGGACAAAAAGAGAAAGAGAGACAAATAACAGGAGAAATAAAAGGATGTGGCGAAAGACAAAAAGAGATAGAAATAACAGGAGAAATAAAAGTATGTGGCGAAAGACAAAAAGAGATAGAGAAATACAAGGATGAAGAGAAAGAGAAGAACAGAGAAAAATTAAAGGAGAAAGTGAGAGGGAAAGAAAAGGTGGGAGAAGCGAGAGAAGAGGTACAAAAGGGGAGAGAAAAGAAGAAGGAGAATAGGAACAAAGCGAGAAAGCGAGAAAAGAAGAGATACAAATTGAGAGAGTAGGAGCGAGACAGAGAGAGAAACAGAGAGACAGAGAGAGAAAGGGAGAGAAAGAGAGAGAAGGAGAGAGAAGGAAG